>JAULAV010000050.1:868047-894190 GCA_030789695.1 Scilla litardierei | reverse complement strand
GGGAAGAAAGAGAGAGTATATGAGATGGGATCGTTTATTGAGATTCTTTTCTCTTTTCTTTTTCTTTTCTTTTCTTTTTCTTCTCTATTCTTTCTTTTCTCTCTTTTTTTCTTTTTTTATAGCATATATACACAAATGATCCCAAATCAAAAGAGAGAGAAGGATATACAAGAATTTTTCTTTTTCTTTTTTTTTGGTTTTGGGAAGTTTGGAGCTAGGAATTTAGTAACGGGGGAAATGCCAAATACTAGAATCGCTAAGGGGAGATTCACCAATGATTTAAAAATAGAGAATTAATGTTCAAGATATGTGGAGAAAGAAATAAATATGTCTCTCAGTTCACTCTATAAGACGTGCACGACAACTTCAGCAGGGTAATTTAATCTACTTGGTTTCGATCACAAAAAAGCAAACTAGTCCAGATTTATCATAGCTAACATCATTCAATCATCCTGAGGTGAAGTGTACAAGTCATGCAAATAGAAGTGATATAGGAAAAGAAAACGGTACTCTAGATATAAGCACTCAATGTGTGAATCTTGGTGTGTTTTCTACGATATCATACATATGAATATTCAGACTCAGCTAATAATAGAATTTCATCCATTTTCATACGGAAAACGTGTGGGTCACTATCCCTAAATGCAAGGCAGATCATAGCATATGATATCAGAAATGAAAGCTAAGACATGACAAATATAGCATGCATATAGAGAAGGCTAACTCCACGTAATCATCATCACAGAAAAGTCATCTCTAGCATGAGATGAAAGAAATAAAGATAAAGAGGGAAAATAAAACTATTTACAATGCGGCACACAAAGAAAATAAGAAAAACGTGATGCATGGTAAAAAAAAGAAAAAGTGATGAAAATGAGTGCAAATGCAGAAAATGGCGTGAAAAAACTAAAAATAAAGGTGGTAAATCGAAAAGCGTGAGAACTCACTCCCCCAAGCTAAAGTGCACAGTGTCCTCTATGTGCGACGTGTGGCACACCGAGAGACGTGTAATGTGAGGGGTAGGTGAGGATGCATGCATGATGAAAAAGAAATAAAAATAACGAAATGAAAATATGATGCGGACATGATGCATGCAGATATAGGAGTGAATCAGATATAAGAGTGTCATACCAAAAATCTCTCCCTCTCTCCCGAAAATGATATAGAAAGATATGATCAAAACGTGGACCCAAAACAGTGAGGGGAGGGGGGTGGGCAAAGATCATCAGGACCAAGCAGAGACGGGCAGCAAGACGGTAAAAAAGATCAATGGCATCGTGGGTGCCTAAGAGGGTGGTGCTGCGCCGTCTCCGTCCTGAGGCGGAGGTGGTGGTGGTGGCTGGGGGGCAGTCTGCTGGGTGGGTGGGAGTGTGGGTGTAGTAGCAGGCTGGGTGGGTATGGGTGAACTGGCCTACGGGGCGGGTGTGGGTATGGGTGTGGAAGCAAGCTGGGTGTGTGTAGGAGTGGGGGTGGGTACCTGCTGGGTGGGTGTGGGTAGTGTCGGTGCGCGAGGAAGCCGCTCGAGAATCTGAGTGAGGGAATAGTGAATGCCCAGAAGTAGGTCGAAGCGGCTGGCCATAGAGGTAACGGTGGCAGACATGGTCCTGAGGTCACCTCTGAGGCCACTCACTGCCCCCTCAAGAGCACGAATGCTCTGAAGTACAGTGTCAGGGGGAGGTGGTGCAGAGGGACGCACGTGCTTGTGCTGTGCAGGACGGGGCTGGCGGACTCGGGTGGTGTAGTGGATGGGCTCAGCAGGCATGTGGAGGAAGGGTGCTATGCTCACAAGTGGGGGCCTAGCCTCAGTGCGAGGCATGGGCGCAGGCTTGTGTGAGGTGGAAGCAGCAGCAGCGGAAGTGGAGTATAAAAGTGGCGATGGGGCGGCAAGAGAGGTCAGTGACACAGACATGGGAACAGACGTCACGACACTCTCAGAAAGTACGGCTATGGTGGGGACAGAAGTGACAACCGCTGGGGAGGCAGTGTGGGGTCCAAAAGGCAAAATCCCAGCGGAGATCATACTGGCCATGGTCTCCACGACCGTAGCGAAAGAAGGCTCTCCGCTCTCAACAAAAGTAGGTGGGCGCTCGGGTAGTGCAGAGCAAAGGGGCTCAACGGACAGAGGGCCAGCTGTGGTGGGAGTGGTGGTAGTGGAGGCTGTCTCAGCAAGTGTACTCCCGACACCGTCAGAAGTGTGGACAGTGGTGTCGGGAGCAGCAGAAATCTCAGGGATAGGCTGAGGGGCCACGGGGTCAACGGGTGCAGAGTGTGCAGCGTGGGCCTGCTCAGCCTGCTCAGCCTCCTCGGCCTCAAGCACGTAGGCAGCAGGGATCAGGAGATCCATCGCCGGAAGCCAGTCCACCTGTGCCGGTCCTATCTGTGTCCGAGCTGGGCTCGGAAGGATCATGTAGTCAGCACCGTAGGGACCGTGCAACCATACCCAGTGTCGCTGGCCGTGCGGACGAAGCATCTTCATCCGGGCCATGACGTCTATAGACAGTGAAGTGGGGCCCGGAGAACGTCGTAAATCGGCCGGTAGGTCCTCGCCGGTCATCAGGGCGAGCAGGGTGATCAGACCGCCGTAACATATCGGTGAGCGAGCACCCACCGATACGATGATGCGGTCCAAAAACCAGCTCGCGATATCAATCACGACGGCGGGGACCAACTCGTCACTCCCCCTAGCTAGAACACTGGGGCGCGTCATCGCATAGAGCATATAAAGCTCCCGTGTGGACATCGTCCCAGGCTCATACCTCGCCAAAAAGGTAGTCTCCATAAGGCGCTGAGCTATGCGGAGGCAGGGGTGGACGATGGCCGAGGCCTTGGCCCTACTAGGGTCAAAGGCAGCTGGTAAACCCGTGATCCGGGCCCAGAAAGCGTGGGAATCGAAGGAAGGTGGGGGGATGTGAGTGGGGGCGTAACTGATCGCACCCCGGATACACGCCCGAGGCGACGGTTGTAGTTTTACCGCAAGCGCACGGTGTTGCGGCGAGCGGGATATCGAACACAGGGAGGACGAATGACCGTGCTTGTTCCAATCAACCTGGCTATCTAAGAAGAGAGATTTGCCTTTGGCGATCCTGTCACAATCGTCAGACAAAGTGCAGAAATATCAAATCAAATAAAGAACGTCTAGGGAATGGGGAATCCCCGCTACTCACCGTATCTCATAAATGTGGTTCATCGGTATCAAAATTGCTATATTAGGATTTTGGATGAACTAGTTGCAACTGAATGTAGAACCAAGCTCACGCTCTCACGCTGTTGCCGGTCTATAGCTATCCTAGGTTTAGGTCCAATCTCTTGCAAACCCTAGCCTAGGGAAGCTAGCATTAGGATCAACATCATCGTTCAATCGCTCACCGAGCCCAATCTCTTGCAAACTCAGCTCGCGATCTAGATTGGGATAGTTCCTACCCGTCCAATCTCTTGCAAACGGGTATTGGCACGGAATTGCAACCGGAAACCCTAGTATCGGTCCAATCTCTTGCAAACCGATACTACGGAAATTCGATTCCAACCCAATTCGGATTTCTAGGGTTTCCTATCGAATTGGGATCCAATCTCTTGCAAATCCCAATCGGTATGAACTCCTAGCTATCCGTGGTAAATTGATCCCAATCTAATCCCTAAACATCAATTCTAGCAAAATTTCTACTAATTCATCACAAATATGAAGTTGGGCTTGTAGGGTTCATCCCCACGCCCCAAGACGTGGAGACTACTCACAATTCATAGCAAGATCACAAAAATAATCAATGAAATAAGCAATAGAATTCATCTCAATTTTGAAATATGCAATAAAAATAGAATTTTTAGAGTAGAGATAGACAAGCCAATGGAGTTCTTCAATTAATCCAACAAAAATCAAAAATTGTCTTCTCTCCAATCTCCAAAATAAAGCTAAAAAGTAGATCTAAAAAGCTGCAAAAAATCTAAGAAGAAGCCCTCAAAACTAGGGCAAAAACAGGGGTTAAATAGCCCCCAAAATCGTCCAAAAACTGTGACCAAAATACCCCTGCACAGCCTGTTTTCCGCAGTTTTCGCTACAGGCAGCACATCGCACTCGGCCGAGTGACAAAAGTCGCTCGGCCGAGTGAGAAACCCTGTAATTTTCCAGTAAGTCTCGATCTTCAGGGGTCTCTACTTCGGGGGCGGCTCGGCCGAGTGAGTTGTCGTCACTCGGCCGATGGCTTCATTGTACTCGGGCAGACGGGATAAGCCACTCGGCCGAGTGGGTCTTCTGAAGCTCAGGCAGCCGAAAAACAGAAACTTGGAGATTTTTGAAGGGCTTCGTCTGGGCGCCACTCGGGCGGACGTGATGTCGTCACTCGGCCGATGTGGTCTCCGTCGCTCGGCCTAGTGCACATAGGAATCGTGTCTGATCTGGTCGGCCGAGCGGTGTCTCGCTGGTCGGCCGAGCGGCTCCTCCACTCGGCCGAGTGGGACACAAAAAATGCCCAGATTGCTTATTTTGGCCTCCTCGTAGCTCCTGCGACGTCCATTCTTCTTCCGCTCCTCTCCAACAGCAAAATACCCCTCGGGGAGGTCGTCGGTGGCCGTCTAGAGTAAGCGCATCTCGAGATCACTCCAAATCACGCCAAATCACCTGAAATGCGACAAAAACAACAAATCGTGAAAAGCATCGCAATATCATCGATATATCGTGAAAAACATGATTTGGGCGATCTAAATGGCATGCAAACATGCTGGAAAAAGGTGTAAAATAAGGAGTGATCAAAATCCCCCAAGCTTGCCTCTTACTCGTCCTCGAGGAAGATAAATAAAAGGCGAACCCGGTGGATTCGGAAAACGAAAATGGCGAAAGAAAAAAATTAAAAATGAAAAACGGAGAAGAATGAAGACGAAATAAAATAAAGTAGAAAGAAAGAAGCGAAGTGGTAGGTTGCTAGATTATTTTCTCAGGACGTGGGTTCCACTTACTCATATAGCATGCACTGAATGATAAACACATGTCAAAGAATTTTATTTTGATATCTTAGTATAACGGTGCAAATAGAAATAGAAAACCCACGAACAACGATATAATCATGGAAAACGGAATAATTTTAGAATTAGCATTGTCTGAAACATTTAAAGCGGTATACGAATCACAGATCACACACTTTTCAATTGAATGCTTTCTATCCGGAGTATAAGAGTATCACACAATAGAATAGAGAGAATAGAAAAGTATGGATTTCATGATATGAATGCTAGGCTTAGATTTCTGGACTTCGTAAAGCTAAAAATAATCTCATTGAGTATAGAATATTACTTAGCCTAGGTTGTCGTGCAACGTCAAGTAATCACTCTCTCACACATCAATGGATCCCCTCCCCCAAGCTTATCTATGAGCATGGTGGCATAAAAAAAATATTTACATCCCCATTTTTATATAGCTCCAAAAGTGATAAAAAGAAAGAAGAAAGGAAGAAAGTGAGATGGGATCTTTTATTGAGGATTTTTCCTCTTTTCTCTTTTTTTTAAGCAATAGCATATATACACGGTGATCCCAACTCAAAGAGAGAGATAATGATATACAAGAATATTCTTCTCTCTTTTTTTAGATAATGAGAGATTTAGAGCTAGGAATGAATAGCGGGGGAAATGCCATATAGTAGAATCGCTAGGGGGAGATTCACCAATGATTTTAAAAGTAGAGAAATAATGTTCAAGATTTATGGAGAAAGAAATAGATATAACTCTCAGTTCACTCTATAAGACATGCACGACAACTTCAGCAGGGTAATCTAATCTACTCAGTTTCGATCACAAAAAAGCTAACTAATCCAGATTTATCATAGCTAACATCATTCAATCATCCTGAAGTGAAGTGTACAATTCATGCATATAGAAGTGATATAGGAAAAAGAAATCAGTACTCCAGTTATAAGCATTCAATGCGTGAATCTTGGTGTGTTTTCTGTGATAGCATACATATGAATATTCAGACTCGGCTAATAATAAAATTTCATCCATTTTCATGTGGAAAAAGTGTGGGTTACTATCTCTAGATGCAGGACAAGTCATAGCATATGATATCAGAAATAAAATCTAAGACATGACAAATATAGCATGCATATAGAGTAAGCTAAATCCAACGTCATCATCATCATAGAAAAGTCATCTCTAGCATGAGATGAAAAAGAAATAAAGATAAAGGGAAAATAGAACTATTTACAATGCGGCACACAGAAAAATAAGAAAAACGTGATGCATGGTAAAATAAAAGAAAAGTGATGAAAAAAAGAGTGCAAAGGCGAAAAATGGTGTGAAAAACTAAAAACAAAGGTGGCAGATCGAAAAAGAACATGAGAACTCACTCCCCCAAGCTAAATGGCACAGTGTCCTCAATGTGCAAAGCGTGGCACACCGAGAGACAAGAAATGGGAGGGGCAAGTGAGGATGCATGCATGAAAAAAATGAAAATAAAAAGAAAAATAAAGAAATGAAAATATGATGCGGACATGACGCATGCACAGATAGGGGTGATACAGATATATAAGTGGCACCAAAAACTCTCCCTCTCTCCCAAAAAAGATATATAAAGATATGATCAAAAAGAGAATCCCAAAATAGGTGAGGGGAGGGGGTGGACAAAAATGCATCAGGACCCAGCAGAAACGGTCAGCACAACGGCAAAAAGAATCGATGGCATCGAGGGTGCCTAAGAAGGTGGTGTTGCGCCGTCTCCGTCCTGAGGCGGAGGTCGTGTGGGTGGTGCTGGCTGGACAGGCTGCTGAGCGGGGGTGGGGGTGGAAGTGACAGCAGGTTGAGTGGGTGTGAAAGTGTGAGTGGGAACCTGCTGGGTGGGTGGTGGTACGCGGGGGAGACGCTCCAGAACTTGGGTAAGACAGTAGTGGATCTGCGGGAGCAGCTCGAAGCGGCCAGCCATCACAGAGACGGTGGCGGACAGGGTCCGAAGGTCGCCTCTGAGACCACTCACCGCCCCCTCTAGAGCACGAATGCTCTGAAGTACTGTGTCAGGGGGAGGTGGTGCAGAGGGACGCAACTGGCGGGGCTGTGCAGGTCTGGGCTGGCGTACTCGGGTCGCGTATGTGACTGGCTCAGCGGGGAAGGGTACAAAAGGTGCTGCACCCGCAAATGTGGGCCTAGCCTCAGTGTGAGGCCGGGGCAACGGCTGGTGAGAAGTGGAGGCGGCAGCAGCGAAAGAAGAGTGCAAAAGTGGCAGCGAGGCGGCCAGAGAGGTCAGTGGCACAGAAGTGTGGACAGACGCCACGACACTCTCGGAAAATACAGCAGAGGTGGAGACAGAGGTGACTACCACTGGGGTGGAAGTGTGTGGTCTAAAAGGTGCACCCCCAGCGGAGATCATGCTAGCCATGGTCTCTACGACCGCGGTAAACGAGGGCTCTCCACTCTCAACGAAGGTCGGCGGTCGCTCGGGGAGAGCGGAGCAAAGAGGCTCGACGGACAGAGGGCCGGTGGTGGTGGTGACAACCGCGGGAGTGGTGGAAGTGGGCTCAGCTAAGGTACTCCCGACACTGACAGCGGTGTCAGGAGCGGCGGAAACATCGGGGGTAGGCTGAGGGGCCACAGGGTCAACAGGCACGGCAGCAGGCTCGGCAGGGGCTACAGGGGCAGCGTGGGCCTGCTCGGCCTCCTCGGCCTCGAGCACGTAAGCAGCGGGGATGAGAACATCCATCGCAGGGAGCCAGTCAACGTGGGCTGGTGCAATCTGAGTCCAAGCCGGGCTCGGAAGAATCATGTAATCGGCACCGTAAGGGCCGTGCAACCAGACCCAGTGACGCTCATCGTGCGGACGAAACATCTTCATCCGGGCCATAACATCGATCGACAAAGAAGTGGGGCCCGATACTCGTCGCAGGTCGTCGGGGAAGTCCTCGCCGGTCATAAGAGCAAGCAAGGTGATCAGGCCACCGCAGCATATCGGTGAGCGAGCGCCCACCGATACAATGATGCGGTCTAAAAACCATGCCGCAATATCGATCACGACGGCGGGGACAAGCTCATCGCCATCCCTAGATAGAGCTCTGGGACGTGTCATCGCGTAGAGCATGTAGAGCTCTGGCGTAGACATCGTGCCCGGCTCATATCTGGCCAAAAAGGTCGTCGCCATAAGGCGCTGAGCAATACGGAGGCAGGGATGGACAATGGCCGAGGCCTTGGCCCTACTAGGGTCAAAGGCAGCGTGGAGACCCGTAATCCGGGCCCAGAAGGCACCGGCGTCGAAGGAAGGTGTGGGGATATGGGTGGGGCCGTAACCGCGATCGGCTCCGGGGACAGCGGGCCACGAGAAAAATGCTCTCATCATATCGAGAGTGACATGGCACTCCCGGTCCATGAACCGAAACGAGCATCCCTCGTCGGTCCGGGCGATCGAACTAAGAACCTCAAGTGTCGGGCGGATAAACGTATCCGCCGACGCCTGAAAGAAATCTCGCCAGCCCACGTTGTCGTATAACGTGAGCATCCCCTCTAGTACCCCCAGGCGTCCTAGGTCGGCAAGGTGTGCAAACCTGGAGGGTACGATCGAGCACTGGGAGATACGCTCGAAAGCGACGCGGTGTGCATCGTTCCGGAACGTGATCCCCAGCGGCCCGACCAGTGGAGCTGGAGGTGGTGGTTGTGGAGTGGCAGGGAGAGGCTGTGCGGGCTGTGCGGGCTCTGCAGGCTGTGCGGGGTGTGCGGGGCCTGCAGGCTGTGCGGGGTGGACGGGGTGTGTGGGGGAAGGAGGAGGAGAGCCCTCCACCTCGTGGGAGGGGCCGGCATCATCCGACCGCTTCCGCTTGGCGGAAGGTCTCCTCGTCCGCGGCCGTGTCCGAGGCGGCATATCGGCCCCGAGCGCGAGCCGAAAAACGTGCAAAGCGCGGCGTGTGCAAAATAAAGGAAAGAGTGTACCCCGACACGCCGCGAGTGCTAAGCAGTGGAAGCGTGCGAAGACCGCGCCTCCGCGAAGCCCTAATCAGTCCCAAGAAGCTCCCCTGGGCTCCCCTAAGCTCCCAAAAACAACCTGCGCATGAAATGGAGATATCAGCGGGTAATATTCAAAACGTATGGAGCATTAGGGGTATAACAGATAGATATAGAAATTGATTTGGGTTTGGGGGTCGTTTAACACATGGATCCTCAAAAAATACTCAAAAAGAGTTGAAAAGGGCAATAAAGGCGATACCTGAGGTGGTAGGGGCGGCGGCCGCCGGCGGCGACTCGGGCGAGGCGCCGGCGGTGCTCGGCCTGTGGTGGCGGCCCGAGCGGCGGCGAGTCGACGGTCGGTCGGGCGAGTGGGGGCGCGAGCGAGGGGAACGGGCAAGGGAAGCTGAAGAGTCGGGGCGGTTTTGATTTTTTCGCGTTTCGAAAAACGCGCCCCCCCTCGGCCCTTATATAATAAAAGTTACGACTCGGCCGAGTGATTAGGTCACTCGACCGAGCGAGATCAATGAAAATTTCTCCTCGCTTACGCTTTGGCCGAGTGGCTTTGCCAGCCTTGGCCGAGTGGAGTAAGTCCATTCGACCGAGTGACTCAAGCTACTCGGCAAGACTCGCCCTAGGAGGGTATCCGTTTTACTCGGCCGAGTGAAAATATATACTCGGCCGAGTAGCAGTTATATTGAAATCAGGAAAATAAAAAGAGAGTTGGGTATAGCAGACTTCCCTCGTTCGTGAGCGGCTCGGCCGGACGAACTTGTGTACTCGGCCGAGTGACTAGTATACTCGGCCGAGTGAGCCTTGTGTTCTGCTGTTTGTCTTTGTTTGGGCTCTAAACTCCGTCTTTCTTCCTCCAGTCGATTCCATCTTCCTCCTAGGCATCGAGCGCCTTCTTGGGGCGCTCCTCGTCGTCTCGTTCATCCTCCTCATGATGTATCTACCTATCTCCTCTCCTGTCAAGAAAAACAGGACCCGTTATCACAAAATTTTTGGGCGAACGACTCAAAACACTAAAAATTTCTAAAACGAAAATAAAGAAAAAGTAAAAATAAAGCAAAAACCGTCGGGTTGCCTCCCGACAAGCGCTCGTTTAAGGTCGTGAGCTCGACCCCCTATGATTTTCAATTAATGTGGGATGTTTGGTGCATATGAGATGCACCCATCAAACTTTCCGGGGAGAACGCTTGGATTTGGAAGTTGCGGCGTGTTCTCCCTCGGTGGTCTCCCGTCTCGAATAGTGTTGGGGGGAGGCTCCCCCAAGCTAGCATTTGCTCCGGCCAACGGCTTCACCGGTGACGCCGGTTTCCGTACCGGCGGAGCTTTCTTCGGAGACCTTGATTTCGAGAGCTTGCAGAGATCTCGAATCCTTGCGACATCAGCGTCGCCTTCATCATTTTCAGCAGAGAGGTCGGGGGAATCATCTATCTTTTCATCTTGGCCTAAATCCGGGCCTTCCTCTGAATCTTCGTCGAAAAGAGCGCCAATTGAGTGGGGGATCGCTTCCTCTATCACCTCATCAAGGAGGTCCATGTAGTCAAGTTCCTCGTGGTAAGGCATGTGCTTCATAGCCTTAGGAATGTGGAGCTCCACCTCGATGTTGCCGACGTTTAAAGTAAGGGTCCCTTCGCGCACGTCAACAATGACTCCGGCGGTGGCGAGGAACGGGCGTCCAAGTATCAATGACGTATCTCCCTCCTCCTTAACGTCCATGATCACAAAGTCACATGGTAAGCATATTCCACCCGGGACTTGGAGCGGTATGTCTTCGGCGATCCCTACCGGCCTTGTTATTCGCCCATCGGCCAATTGAATGCGCATGTCAGTAGGTTTCAACTTCGTCCCGGTATTTAGCCTTAAGAACATGGAGAGAGGCATGAGGCTCACACTAGCCCCTAGATCAACCAACGCCTTTTGAAGAGGGACGCCGCCCAAGGTGCAAGGAATCTGAAAACTCCCCGGATCTTTAAATTTGGCCGGCTCCTTCTCTCTCTTGGTGAAACAAGAGCCCTCCTCGGCTAGCATGATCTTCTCCTTCCTCTTTCTCCCCGAAATCAAGTCCTTCAAGAATTTAGCATATGTGAGGATCTCCACGATGGCGTCGAGGAAGGGGATATTGAGGCTAACTCCTCTTAGATACTCGAGGAACTTCGCTAGCCTTTTCTCCATTTTCGCTCTCGCTAGTCTTTGGGGGAATGGGACCGGTGGCATGAAGCGCCTCTCCTCGGTCAATTGCTCCGCTCTAGATTTCTCCCTTTCTTGTGGCTCCTTCTCCTTATCAACTTCAACTACCGGATCAACCGGCTCCGAACTTTCCTCCACGGGCTCCTCGGTAGGAATCATGGCGGGGGTGGTATCCTTCCCGCCTCTAGTGGTAACGGCAACTACGGCATTGATGTGGCCGGTGTTGCTCCGTGGGTTTTGCTCGGGTTGCGCCGGCAATCGTTGAGTGTTCCGATTGAGCAACGCCAATTGCTCCGATATTTGAGCCACAACGGTATTAAGAGAGTCTTGCCCCGCCTTTAATGTAGCATTGACCTTATTTTGCTCGACCATGAACGCCTCCACTCTAGCTTCGAAGTCGGATCGTTGTTGAGCTTGTGGAGGGTTTTGATTTTGATTCCTCCACCCTTGATTGTATCCGGTCGGCCTATATGGTGGAACTTGTTGCTTCGGTTGAAAGTTTTGTTGAGTGGGCCCCCTCGGTGGATAGTTTTGTTGTTGGGGTGGTGGTGGTCGAGCTTGTTGAGGTGGTGGTTGTGGCGGGTTCAAAGCTCCTTCATTGTTGGCGTAGGAGAATCCGGGATGATTTCTTGCGGCCGGATTGGCCCAATACCCTTGGTTCCCCGCGACATATTGTACTTGCTCCAAGGATCCTTCTCCTTGCTCTCCTCCCACATACATGGCTTGAGATTGGTCTTGCCAATCACACATTTGGTTCGTTGGGGCGGAGGTGGAAGGGGCTCCTTGGGGCTCCGTGATAAACTTCTCCAATCTCTCCACTACCTTGTGGAGAGAATCAAATTTGCTCGTAAGCTCCGCCACGGCCTTCGCCTCATAGATACTAGTCGGCTTTAAGGAGGACGTAGAGTGTCCTCGCTCATCGCCCCACTGTTGATTATTTGAGGCCATCTCCTCAATTAGGGCCGTAGCTTCTTCGGGAGTCTTTGACAAGATAGCACCATTCGCCGTGGCATCAATAATTTGTTTGGTCCCCGGTTGGAGACCATTGTAGAAGCTATGCACTAGCTCCCAATCTTCTATACTATGGTGCGGGCATTGATGCTGTAGATCCTTAAAACGCTCCCAAGCCTCATAGAGCGTCTCTTGGGGTCCTTGCTTGAAGGACATGAGAGCGCTCCGAATCTTCACCGTCTTGGAGGGCGGATAGAACTTGTCAATGAATGCACTCGCCAACTCGTCCCAAGTGGTGAAAACACCCTCAGCTTGCGTCCTCAACCAATAGAGTGCCTTGTCCTTTAGCGTGAAGGGGAAGAGGCGCAGTCTGATGGCATCGATGGATACCCCCGGCATCTGGAATGTGGCGCACTTCGACAAGAACAATTGGATGTGGTAGTGGGGATTTTCATGGGCATTCCCATGAAATGGATCCTGCTGCATCAGAACCACTAATCCAGTCTTTAGCTCGAAGTTCTTGTCAGCCGCCAACTCCGGCATGGCAATGGATGAGGTAGTGGAAGAGGTCTTAGGCCGAAGCCTATCTCGAATAGAAATTATCCTCGCCATTCTTGCCGCTAATTGATCCGCAGTTTCCGGGTTGGTCATAAACCACCCTTCCGGATTTTGTCTCCTTTCTGCTCTAAGTCTCCACGCGGTACGTTCGATCTCGGGATCAAATAAGATAGCTGCAAGGTCCGCCGTAGATCTCGTGTACATGCACAGGGAAAACAGAGTTTCAAAGAAATGATTAGTACCGTGGAAGGGTTAGGTAAGAAATAAGAAATAAAAATAATGATAATAATAAAATAATAATAATAAAAAGAAATAGCTAGGGTGAGAAAGAATCAAACGTAATCGCCTCCCCGGCAACGGTGCCAAAAACTTGATCGCGCCCCGGATACACGCCCGAGGCGACGGTTGTAGTTTTACCGCAAGCGCACGGTGTAGCGACGAGCGGGATATCGAACCCAGGGAGGACGAATGACCGTGCTTGTTCCAATCAACCTGGCTATCTAAGAAGAGAGATTTGCCTTTGGCGATCCTGTCACAATCGTCAGACAAAGTGCAGAAATATCAAATCAAATAAAGAACGTCTAGGGAATGGGGAATCTCCGCTACTCACCGTATCTCATAAATGTGGTTCATCGGTATCAAAATTGCTAGATTAGGATTTTGGATGAACTAGTTGCAACTGAATGTAGAACCAAGCTCACGCTCTCGCGCTGTTGCCGGTCTATAGCTATCCTAGGTTTGGGTCCAATCTCTTGCAAACCCTAGCCTAGGGAAGCTAGCATTAGGATCAACATCATCGTTCAATCGCTCACCGAGCCCAATCTCTTGCAAACTCAGCTCGCGATCTATATTGGGATAGTTCCTACCCGTCCAATCTCTTGCAAACGGGTATTGGCACGGAATTGCAACCGGAAACCCTAGTATCGGTCCAATCTCTTGCAAACCGATAATACGGAAATTCGATTCCAACCCAATTCGGATTTCTAGGGTTTCCTATCGAATTGGGATCCAATCTCTTGCAAATCCCAATCGGTATGAACTCCTAGCTATCCGTGGTAAATTGATCCCAATCTAATCCCTAAACATCAATTCTAGCAAAATTTCTACTAATTCATCACAAATATGAAGTTGGGCTTGTAGGGTTCATCCACACGCCCCAAGACGTGGAGACTACTCACAATTCATAGCAAGATCACAAAAATAATCAATGAAATAAGCAATAGAATTCATCTCAATTTTGAAATATGCAATAAAAATAGAATTTTTAGAGTAGAGATAGACAAGCCAATGGAGTTCTTCAATTAATCCAACAAAAATCAAAAATTGTCTTCTCTCCAATCTCCAAAATAAAGCTAAAAAGTAGATCTAAAAAGCTGCAAAAAATCTAAGAAGAAGCCCTCAAAACTAGGGCAAAAACAGGGGTTAAATAGCCCCCAAAATCGTCCAAAAACTGTGACCAAAATACCCCTGCACAGCCTGTTTTCCGCAGTTTTCGCTACAGGCAGCGCATCGCACTCGACCGAGTGACAAAAGTCGCTCGGCCGAGTGAGAAACCCTGTAATTTTCCAGTAAGTCTCGATCTTCAGGGGTCTCTACTTCGGGGGCGGCTCGGCCGAGTGAGTTGTCGTCACTCGGCCGATGGCTTCATTGTACTCGGGCAGACGGGATAAGCCACTCGGCCGAGTGGGTCTTCTGAAGCTCAGGCAGCCGAAAAACAGAAACTTGGAGATTTTTGAAGGGCTTCGTCTGGGCGCCACTCGGGTGGACGTGATGTCGTCACTCGGCCGATGTGGTCTCCGTCGCTCGGCCGAGTGCACATAGGAATCGTGTCTGATCTGGTCGGCCGAGCGGTGTCTCGCTGGTCGGCCGAGCGGCTCCTCCACTCGGCCGAGTGGGACACAAAAAATGCCCAGATTGCTTATTTTGGCCTCCTCGTCGCTCCTGCGACGTCCATTCTTCTTCCGCTCCTCTCCAACAGCAAAATACCCCTCGGGGAGGTCGTCGGTGGCCGTCTAGAGTAAGCGCATCTCGAGATCAGTCCAAATCATGCCAAATCACCTGAAATGCGACAAAAACAACAAATCGTGAAAAGCATCGCAATATCATCGATATATCGTGAAAAACATGATTTGGGCGATCTAAATGGCATGCAAACATGCGGGAAAAAGGTGTAAAATAAGGAGTGATCAGTAACCACGGTCGACCCCAGGGATATCGGCCCACGAGAAGAATGCTCTCATCATACCGAGAGTGACCTGGCACTCTCGGTCCATAAACCTAAACGAGCATCCCTCGTCGGTCCGGGCTATAGAACTCAGCACCTCAAGTGTCGGACGGACGAAGGTATCCGCCGACACTTGGAAAAAATCTCGCCAACCCACGTTGTCATACAACGTGAGCATCCCCTCAAGTACCCCCAGGCGTCCTAGGTCTGCAAGGTGTGCGAACCTGGAGGGTACAATCGAGCGCTGGGAAATGCGCTCAAAAACGACGCGGTGTGCGTCGTCTCGAAACGTAATTCCCAGCAGCCCGACAAGTGGAGCCGGTGGTGGCAGTGGGTCGGCAGGGAGTGCCTGTGCGGGGTGAACGGGGACTGCAGGCTGTGGCTGTGCGGGGTGAGGTGGTGTAGGCGGAGAAGAGTCCTCCATCTCGTGGGAGGGGCCGGGCTCATCCGGCCGCTTCCGCTTGGCGGAAGCTCTCCTGGTGCGTGGCCGTGTCCGGGGCGGCATGTGGGCCCCGGGTGCTCACCAAAAAGCGAAATAAATGCGGCGTGCGAAAATGAGTGGAACAAATATACCAGAACATGCCGTGAGAGCAAAATAGTGGATGCGTGTGAAGACGCCGCCTCCACAAAGCCAAAAACGCTCCCCGGAAGCTCCCCAAGGCTCCCCTAAGCTCCCCAATATAGCCTGCACATCAAACGAATCAGCGAGTAATATTCAAAATGTATGGGGGGTTAGGGGTATAATAGATAGATTTTGAAGTTAATTTGGTGTAGGGGTTCGATTAGCACATGGATCGTCAAGAAATACGAGAAATAGGAGAAAATGGGCAAAATTGGGCATACCAGAGCTCGGCCGGCGGCGAGATCGCCGGCGGCGAATCGGGCAGAGGGGCGGCGGTCGTCGTCGTCGGTGGTCGGCCGAGGGCCGCCGACGGTGAGGCGGTCAGGCGAGTGGAGGGTGAGATCGGGCGTAGGGAGCTGATCGGGCGTGGGCTCGGGCGAGAAAACGAAAAGTAACGCTTCGAATTCCGCGCTGAGCCCGCAGCGCCTTATAAAGAAAAAGTTACGACTCGGCCGAGTGAATGTGTCACTCAGCCGAGTGATCGTAACGGAAATATTTTTGAAAATTCCTCCCCGCTTACGACTCGACCGAGTTGCTTTGCAATCCTCGGCCGAGTGGAAAAAGTCCATTCGGCCGAGTGGCACAAGCTACTCGACAGTACTCGCCCTAGGAGCGTATCAGTTTCACTCGGCCGAGTGAAGATATATACTCGGCCGAGTGGCAATTATACTGAAATCAAGAAAAGAAACAGAGAGTTGGGTACAGCAGACTTCCCTCGTTTGTGCGCCGCTCGGCGGACGAACTTATGTGCTCGGTCGAGTGGCTAGTGTACTCGGTCGAGTGGCCCCTGTTTTCTGCTGTTTGGCTCCGTTTGGGCTCTAATCTCTGTTTTTCTTCCTCCAGTCAATTTCATCCTTCTCCTAAGCATCGAGCGCATTCCTGGAGCGCTCCTCGTCACCTTGTTCATCCTCCTAATGATAGATATCCATTTCTCCTCTCCTGTCAAAGAAAAATAAGACCCGTTATCACAAATTTTTCAGGAAAACGACTCAAAACACTAACAATTTCTAAAACAAAAATAAAGAACAAAGTAAAAATAAAGCAATAACCATCGGGTTGCCTCCCGACAAGCGCTCGTTTAAGGTCTTGAGCTCGACCCCCTTGGATTTTCAATTTAATGCGGGATATTGGGTGCATATGAGATGCACCCGTCGAATTTATCGGGAAGAACGCTCGGATTTGGATGTTGTGGCGGCGTGTTCTTCCTCAGTGCTCCTTCGGCTCGGGTAGTGTTGGGGGTGGCTCCCCCAAGCTAGTGCTTGCTCCGGGCCTCGGCTTCATCGGTGACACCGATTTTCGTATCGGCGGGGCTTTCTTCGGAGTCTTCATCTTTGAGAGCTTGCAGAGCTCTCGAATTCTTGTGACATCAGCGTCGCTTTCATCAACTTCCATGGAGAGATCGGGAAAATGCTCCATCTTTTCTTCTTGGCCCAAGTTCGGCCCTTCTTCAAAATCATCCTTGAATAGTGCGCCGATGGAATGGGGGATCGCCTCATCAATGACCTCGTCAAGGAGGTACGAAAGATCATCCGGCCGTCCCTTAAGCAGATAAATTCTACTTATTTCTCCCACAGGGACTCCCTCGGAATAATGCTTGAGCCTTTGTCCATTTACTTTGAATGTGGCTCCGTCTTTGCTTTCTAACTCAAAAGCTCCTCCCGGTTGTATGTGCTTGATGGTGAAAGGTCCGGACCACCGTGACCTCAATTTCCCAGGAAATAGTCGTAGCCGGGAGTTATATAGCAAGACATTGTCTCCGACTTTGAAGTCCGTAACAGTTATGCGTGCATCATGGAGAATCTTGGTCCTTTCTTTGTAAATTCTCGAGCTCTCGTAGGCGTCCCTCCTAATCTCATCAAGCTCGTTAATGTCCAAGAGTCGCCTCACCGCCGCACTCTTATAATTGTAATTAAGGGTCTTGATGGCCCAATACGCGCTGTGTTCCAGCTCTACCGGCAAGTGACAAGCTTTCCCATAAACAAGTCGGAACGGTGTGGTGCCGATGGGAGTGCGAAAGGCCATGCGATATGCCCATAGAGCATCGTTTAACTTCATTGACTTCTCAAGAATTTGCTTTATCTCTCTATTCGAGACCTCCACTTGGCCGCTCGTTTGGGGGTGATATGCCATGCCAACTCTATGGTTTACCCCGTACTTCTTCAGCATGGCTTCGAACTTGTTTTCTATGAAATGGCTCCCCCCGTCGCTTATCAAGGTACGAGGCACCCCGAAGCATGGGAAGATATTCTGCTTGAAAAATTTAGAAACAACCCTTGCGTCATTTGTAGGGGTGGCGATTTCTTCCACCCATTTGGAGACGTAGTCAATGGCCAATAGGATATATTTGTTACCGTTGCTTGACGGAAATGGTCCCATGAAGTCCACTCCCCAACAATCAAAAAGATCAATTTCTTGGATGGGCCTCATTGGCATCCCATTACGTTTGGAAATATTCCCAGTCCGTTGGCATCTATCACACCCCTTCACAAAGTCGTGGAACATTGTTGGCCAGAAGAATCCGCTCGGCAAAATCTTAGCGGTTGTCTTAGAGGCGGCATGATGTCCCCCGCATGGCATACCGTGGCAATGCAAAATGATAGACGTTGCCTCCTCCTTAGAAACACACCTCTGAATAACACTATCTTTGCATATCTTGAAGAGGTATGGATCTTCCCAAAAATAGCTACGGACCTCATGCAAAAATCTCCTCTTTTGTTGCGTGAGCATCCCATGCGGTTTAATTCCACAAGCCAAGTAATTGACGAAGTCCGCATACCAAGGCACTTCCACAGGCCTTATGGCGTATAGCCTCTCATCCACGAATGTGTCGTCGATGGGTAAACTCTCATCCTCCTTGTCGCGAATAAGCCTAGACAAATGATCCGCCACCACATTGTCCGTACCTTTCTTGTCTCTGATCTCCAAATCGAATTCTTGCAACAAGAGTATCCATCTAATTAACCGAGGTTTGGCCTCCTTCTTGTTTAGAAGATATTTCAATGCCGCATGGTCGGTGTGGACAATCACCTTGGAACCAAGGAGGTAGGAGCAAAACTTCTCGATGGAATAGACGACCGCTAGAAGCTCTTTCTCGGTAGTTGTATAGTTTTTCTGCGCGTCATCCAATGTCTTGCTCGCATAGAATATTGCATGAAGCTTCTTATCTTTCCTTTGTCCCAATACCGCTCCAATGGCTTGGTCGCTAGCATCACACATTAGCTCAAAGGGAAGGCTCCAATCCGGTGGTTGTATGATGGGTGCGGAAACTAGTGCTTCCTTCAAGGTATTGAAGGCTTGCAAGCATTTGTCTGAAAAAATAAAAGGAGTATCTTTAGCAAGCAAGGACGTAAGAGGTCGGGCAATCAAGGCAAAATCCTTGATAAAGCGGCGGTAAAACCCCGCATGACCAAGAAAGCCTCTAATGCCCTTAACATTAATAGGAGGTGGGAGTTTCTCGATTACTTCAATCTTTGCCTTATCTACCTCAATCCCTCTTGAGGAGACAAGGTGCCCAAGAACTATACCTTCTGTGACCATGAAGTGGCACTTCTCCCAGTTCAGAGTTAGATTATTTTGTTGGCACCTTTTAAGAACTTTAGTGACATTAGCCAAACAAGAATCAAACTTGCTCCCATAAACCGAGAAATCATCCATAAAGACTTCCATTATATTTTCAATGTAATCGGAAAAAATGGATGTCATACATCTCTGAAAGGTTGCGGGAGCATTACAAAGACCGAAGGGCATCCTACGTAAAGCATAGGTACCATAGGGGCATGTGAAAGTGGTTTTTTCCTGGTCATCTTCGTGCAGAGGGATTTGGAAAAATCCCGAATACCCATCCAAATAACAAAAGTATTTATGTTTAGCTAGGCGTTCGAGCATTTGATCAATGAAGGGCAATGGGTAATGGTCTTTTCGGGTGGCTTTATTTAGTTTTCTATAATCTATGCACATTTGCCATCCCGTGACAGTGCGAGTAGAAATGGGTTCTCCTTTATCATTTTTTATAACGGTCATCCCCCCTTTCTTGGGGACGACGTGAACGGGGCTAACCCATCTACTATCAGAGATCGGATAGATAATTCCAGCATCAAGCAATTTTAGGATTTCCTTTTTCACTACCTCTTTCATATTCGGGTTCAACCGCCTTTGAAGCTCAATAGAAGAGGCTTCAGCGTTTTCCAAGTGGATCCTGTGCGTGCATAGCCTAGGGCTTATTCCCTTAAGATCAGAGATTGTGTAACCAAGGACATCCTTGTGATCCCTAAGGACTTCTAATAATTTTTCAAGTTGGTCTTGGCCAAGGTGGGCATTTACAATCACCGGGAAGGTCAATTTACTACCCAAGAAAGCATACCTTAGATTCGGCGGTAGTTGTTTAAGCTCTACCTCAAAGGGTGCCGCACCCTCTGCTTCGTCACCTTGTGTGAATTTGACTTCTCCTTCAACATCTGAGTTTAGTTCGCTCTCGAATGGGGGCTCAAATTCGCTTCCTAGTGAGGACGGTGCATCGGAATAGACGCTCTCCGATTCTGCGCCTGCATCGATAGGACCACCACCTTGCTCCGGTTCATTCCTGAGATCAAGAAATACGTCAGCAGATTCATAAATGCAAGAGTGAGGGTCATAGAGTGTATCTCCCTGAATATCGGTTTGTTCGAAGTGTTCCTCGGGAGTGTAGTACTCTTCGACACATGTTCTATCGCCATCAAAATATAGCTTGTCATCCCTCACATCAACTCTGATATCGCCCCCAATAGTCCCATCCGGGGAGATTTGATCCATCACGAAGCTAGCAAACAGTTGTTCGACGGGGTCCTCGATATTAATAGCAAAAGCTCCGGTAGCGTAGACCTCATCAATAAGTTCCTTGAGGAGCTCCGCAAAAGATTCATCATCTCCCTGGCCAGACTCAGTCATAGGAATTGCATCCCCCATTTTACCTAATAAGATTCCGTGGAGAATTTCGGGAGGGATTGCAAAATGGGGCTGTAAACAGAGTTAGAAAAGAATGAAGCAATAAAGAAAGAAGTTGAAGAGAAATGACCGGGTGATCCAAATCAAACTCTGTCAAAACGCCCTCCCCGGCAACGGCGCCAAAAACTTGATCGCGCCCGGGCGTACACCCTAAAGAGCGACCGTGTAGTTTTACCGCAAGGGCACGGTGTAGCGGCGAGCGGGTATCGAACACAGGGAGGACATATGACAGTGCCTTCTCCAAACAACCTGGCTATAGGGACAGAAAAATAGGAAATTTCCTTTCGGCGATGTTGTCACAATCTTCAAACAATGTAAAGAGATATAAAATCAAATAAGGACGCCTAGGGAATAGGGAATCCCCGCTACTCACCGTATCTCGTCATTGTGATTCATCGGTTTCTCAATTGCTAGGGTAGAATGTCGGGTGAACTAGTTGCAACTGAATGTAAAACCTAGCTCACGCTCTCACGCTGTTTCCGGTCTATAGCAAACCTAGGCTCGGGTCCAATCTCTTGCAATTAGGATCAACGTCATCGTTCAATCGCATCCCGAGCCCACTCTCGTGCAAACTCGGGCTACGACCTAGGTTGGGATAGTTCCTACCCGTTCAATCTCTTGCAAACGGCTATCGGTATAGAATTGCAACCGAGAATCCTAGTATCGGCCCAATCTCTTGCAAACCGATACTTCGGAAACTCAATTTCAACCCAATTAGGATTTCTAGGGTTTCCTATCGAATTGGGATCCAATCTCTTGCAAATCCCAATCGATATGAACACCTAGCTATCCGTATTATATCAATCCCAAACTAACCCTAATCAATTCTAGCAATAGTTCTACCAAATCGTCACAATTCGGAGATTGGGTTCGTAGGGTTCATCCCCATGCCCTAAGACGTTAAGACTACTCACAAATCATATCACAAATGGAAGAACAATCAATTGAAATAGCAATAGAATTCATGGCAATATTCAAAATAGCAATAAAAGTAGGATTTTTAATAGAGAGGGAGACAAACCAATGTAGCTTTCCAAGAATCCAACAAAATAACACTTTTCTCTCCTCTCCAATCACAAGAATTAAACTCTAAAAATCTAATCTAAAAAGGCTGCCAAAAGCAATGGAAAAAGCTCTCTAAACTAGGTTAGAATCTGGGGTTAAATACCCCCCAAAACTGCCCAAAAATTCGTGACCAAACTGCCCATGCGTAGCTCCAAAATCGTGTTTTCCGCTACAGGCGCTCGGCTCACTCGGCCGAGCGACAAAGGTCACTCGGCCGAGTGATAGACCCTGATAATTTCCAGTAAGTCTGGGTTCTTGGGGGTCGTCACTTCGGGCGTCACTCGACCGAGTGAGCTGTCGTCACTCGCCCGATGGGCTATCTTCACTCGGGCGGACGGGATACTCCACTCGGGCGGACGGCAAATTGCCACTCGGCCGAGTCGGCTTCTGCTGCTCAGACTGACGAAAAACAGTAAGTCGGGAGTTTTTGATGGGCGTCGTCTGAGTGCCACTCGGGCGGACGGTATACGTCACTCGGCCGAGTCGGCTTCTGATGCTCGGCCGAGTGCATGCTTGAAGTGTGTCCGATCTGGCCGGCCGAGCGGGGTCTCGTTGGTCGGCCGAGTGACTCCTTCACTCGGCCGAGTGAGATGCTGAAGATGCCCAAATTGCATATTTTTGCCTCCTCGTCGCTCCTACGACGTTCTTTCTTCTTCCGCTCCTCTCCAATCTCAAAATACCCCTCAGGGAAGTCTTCGGTGACACTCCGGAGTGGGTGTATCTTGAAATCACTCTAAATCGCTCCAAATCTCCTGAAATACGACAAAAACAACAAATCGTGAAAAGTATCGCAATGTTGTCGATAAACCGTGAAAAACATGATTTGAGCGATCTAAATGGCATGCAAACATGCGGGAAAAAAGGTGTAAAATACGAAGCGATCAAAATCCCCCAAGCTTACCTCTTACTCGTCCTCGATGAAGATAAGTAAAAGGCGAACCCAGTGAATTTAGAAAATGAAAACGATGGAAAAACGGAAAACGAAAAACGAAGAAGAAAGAAGAAAACGAAGAGGGAAGCTGCTAGATCATTTTTCTCAGGACGTGGGTTTTGCTTACGCATATAGCATGCACCGAATGTAAAACACATGTCAGAGACTTTTATTTCGATATCATGGTATAATGGTGTAAATAGAGATAGAAAACCCAAGAATATTGATATAGCATGAAAAATGGAATAATTCTAAGATTAACATTGTCTGAATCATCTAAAGCGGTATACAATATCGCAGATCACACACTTTTCAATTGAATGCTTTCTATGAGGAGTATAAGAATATCACGCAATAGAATAGAAAGAATAGAAAAGCGTGGATTTCATGAAATGAATGCTAGGCGTAGATTTCTGGATTTCGTGAAGCTAAAACAATCTCACCGAGTATAGAATATTACTTAGCCTAGGTTGTCATGCACCGTCAAGTAGTCACTCTCTCACACATCATTGGATTCTCTCCCCCAAGCTTATCTATAAGCGTGGTGGCATAAACAAAACTGTATTTACACTCCCCATTTCTTTTGAAGCTCCAAATGCAAAATAAAATAAAAAAACAAAAAGAGGGAAGAAAGAGAGAGTATATGAGATGGGATCGTTTATTGAGATTCTTTTCTCTTTTCTTTTTCTTTTCTTTTCTTTTTCTTCTCTATTCTTTCTTTTCTCTTTTTTTTTTCTTTTTTTATAGCATATATACACAAATGATCCCAAATCAAAAGAGAGAGAAGGATATACAAGAATTTTTCTTTTTCTTTTTTTTTGGTTTTGGGAAGTTTGGAGCTAGGAATTTAGTAACGGGGAAATGCCAAATACTAGAATCGCTAAGGGGAGATTCACCAATGATTTAAAAATAGAGAATTAATGTTCAAGATATGTGGAGAAAGAAATAAATATGTCTCTCAGTTCACTCTATAAGACGTGCACGACAACTTCAGCAGGGTAATTTAATCTACTCGGTTTCGATCACAAAAAAGCAAACTAGTCCAGATTTATCATAGCTAACATCATTCAATCATCCTGAGGTGAAGTGTACAAGTCATGCAAATAGAAGTGATATAGGAAAAGAAAACGGTACTCCAGATATAAGCACTCAATGTGTGAATCTTGGTGTGTTTTCTACGATATCATACATATGAGTTTAAACTAAAAATATTCTAATCATAATTAAATCCTAATTAATATTTATATTATTTAAAATAGAATTATAATGAAATTTAATTTATTTAAGTAAAATTTTACTGATGTTTTAAGATATAGAGAGAGAGAGAGGAAAGCATGCAACAGAAAGGTGAATAAGACAATAAAACTGATGCTTCAGATATACTAATGATGTGTGAATCTTGGTGCATTTCCAACAAAAGCATACCAAACACTAATCCATACATTCAGCTTCAATTAATATCATGCATTCATGTAGATGAATCATTAAAAGAAATGGATTTACAAGCACATGTGAATAGCAAGACTATGGAATACTCTTAAGTAGCATGGAAAGGAATAATAAGCATCGTGATGGCTACTAAAGCAATAAGATATATCATCATAAGGAATAAATCTAGCAAAAGGAGGAAAGGAAAATAAAGATATAAAAATAAAAGAGAGGAAAGAAAAGAAAAACAAGCACACAACATGATGCATGAACACACATAAAAAGAAAATAAGATGGAAAAATCAAAAAGATGATGCAAAAATTTTGAAAAATTTTAAAAATCCTAAAATAAAGTAAAAATGCAACTAATGCATCTAAATGGCATGGAAATGCACTTCCCCAAGCTTAAACTTCACATTGTCCTCAATGTGATCATAATGAAAGAATATGAGGAACAACGATAATAATAAGGGGGTGAATGAAAAATGATGTTATGAATGACATGAAATCCTAATGCAACTACATGCACATACAATGATGCATGAGAGCGCCTTCCCCCAAGCTTATACCAAACAATCCTATTCAAATGACTTGACCAAAAATGTCATGGCTTTGCAAAGCGTGATCAAGTTAAACGAATAAGAAAGTAAGGTTTCACTTGAAAGAAATGCTCGAATGTGGTGAGCAAAAAGGATATGACATATCAAAATATAAAGAGGGCAATCAATACATATAATGGGTTTGGGGTGTAAATGATTATTGTGGCCTTCATAAGAGGTGATATTTATTCTAGCAAATCTATACGGTCCTCTCGCTGTCGAGAGGATTCGTGTTTATTGAAATCATAAAAATTTCTACACTACTGGATTGATATCACTTATAGCAAAAGGCGGATCCAGTATCTTTGCCGATGCCGGCAACTGCTCCAACTGCTCCTTTCGTGGCTCCGCCAAGCGTGTGTTTCCACGGACTCCAACGAACTCCAGCAATGCATCCTCCAGCATTCCCACAAGGACTCCACCTGTACCTTGCAGAGAATAGGATGCATCAGTTCGACGCAAAAAATTCACCCTCGTAATAAAAGTATCCCAAAGAGGATCATCTATGGAAATATATGAAATAAATAATGGTAGACGATACTTCCCTAGAAATAATCCAATATCCTCCTGTGCTGTGATAGCTGTCTCCATGATGTCCTCTCTAAGCTGCTCAGGTAAATCTAGATCATATGTGTGGACTTCCTCGACAGGCTCGTCAAACTGTGACACGTCCAAGCATACCTCCGATCCATAATCGTACGTGCACTGCAAAAGGTATGACGTGTCAAAAATACCTGAATCAAAGTAAATATCAAATGGAATACATGATTCAGAAATGGAATGGGTAAAAATATCTCCCTGAGTGGGAGCAGTAAGCTCTGTGGGATAGTCCTCGACGTCAGTGGAAGGATGAGGTGGCTGCGGGAGCTCTAATGGAGGAGAATAGTGATCGGGATCCTCATGAATGGCTATGTCCTCGTCCCGATGTATGACCTCCTCGATGATAAGCTCTGGCTCCGTATGTAAGGCCTCCTCAAAAGCATGCTCGGGTTCCGCATGTGAGGCCTCCTCGTCAATATGCTCTGGCTCGACAGTGTGCTCCTTTACCTTCTCATCGACTATCAATGTGGGCTCTCTCTGGAATGGTGATGTTAGCTGCTCAAGTGTGTCAGCTTGTGGGGATGTATCATGTGGAGGGGAATGCCCGCAAGCAATCCGAAAATATAGTCTATCCCCCTCAAGTCTGACATGGATGTCCTCCTCAATTGTTCCTGCAGCTGAAACACGGTTCATAACAAAATCTGTAAATTGTAGCTCAAATGCATCACCTGCTGTAATGCTCTCTGAACCGGTGAACCGCACTGACTCCAAGAGGCCCTCCAATAAACTATGAAATGCGTCATCTTCTGGTTTCGCATATGACTCAATTTCTGCTTCCTCCATTGCCTCTTCGTCCATCCATTCTTTATATGCAATAGTTGTATCGTATGATGTGGGATCGACGACGGCCCATTCTGGCTCTGGTAATATGACTGGCGATGCTTCTTGCCCATAATATGAAGAAGCAGAACTGATATCTTTGGAAATCTCTACAACCCTAAGCATGAGCGCATTCATTTCAAGTTCCTTCTTTATCCCTTCCAATTGAAGGTTGCTCTTTTCAAGCCCGGCTTGCATTTCAACCTGGTGTGCATGCATCTCATCAAAAAAGATCATTTGTTTCTCATCAAGCTCGGGCCAGTGCGTCT
>JAULAV010000050.1:800547-860547 GCA_030789695.1 Scilla litardierei | reverse complement strand
AGTACACGGCGACCGCTTTGTTGTAGGTTGGGTCACCGTCGTCATCGATGCTTGCCATCATTGGGTTCTTCATGAACCCTTCAGTAGTGAACTCTTCAATTGCTTCCTCCTCAAGAAGCTCCAAGTAATTTGCCCCTTCTTCATAGGCTCGTTCCTTCATCGGCCTTTGTAGCCGGAACTCAGCTTCAATATTCCCCACATTGAGGGAAAGGGTCCCTTCTCGGATGTCTATCAGAACTCCGGCCGTCGCCATGAAGGGGCGATCGGGTATGAGTTGAGAGCTTCCTCCCTCCGGCATATCCATGATGATAAAATCGACTGGGACACATAGCCCTGGAGGTATCTGGAGGATGACGTCCCTCGCTATTCTGACCGGGTAAGTGATAGAGTGATCGGCGAGCTGAATGGACATGCTCGTTGGTTCCAGCTCACTTCCCATCTGGAGTCTTTTGAAGATGGAGAGGGACATCAAACTGATGCTGGCCCCCAAGTCAATTAACGCTCTGATGATTGGCATGCCGCCGATGGAACATGGCACGGTGAAGCTCCCCGGATCCGGCAGCTTCCCGGGGAGGTGATTTTTTATAATGGAGGTAGAATCCTCCAGCAGCTTAATTTTCTCGAGCTTTCTCTTTCCCGTAATGAGATCCTTCAGAAATTTTGCTTATGTCGGGATCTAGGTGATGGCATCTATAAATGGGATATTCAGCTGTATCCCCTTTAGTAACTCCATAAACTTGGAGTACTTCTTCTCCAATTTGGCTAGGGCTAGCCTCTGTGGGTATGGAGGAGGGGGTCTGGAGGCTTTGCCCTTAGATGCATCAACGGGTGGCAGCGTCACAGTAGGTAAGACGGGAGGTGCATCCGCCTTCTCTTCAATAGTGACAGGCCCTTCAGCGGCCTCAACTCCATTTCTGTCATCAATAGCTTCTTCGATGGCGACCTTTTCTTTGTTCAGCACCGGAACCATAACGGGGTCAGTCACCCGTCCACCTCATGTGGTCACTGAAACCAAGGCGTTGGTTTGAGCTCTAGGGTTGGTCTCCGGCTGGGAGGGTAATCTCCCCTGATTCTTCAGCAACTGCGACATCTGCCCCCTCAGTTCATCGAGCAAAGAATTGATGTTCTTAAATTGGTTCGATGTATCTTGATTAAAGCAGATTTATCCATTCATGAAGGTCTCCAGCGTGGCTTCCAGGTCAGACTTGGGTGGAATCGGCGCATAATTCTGCTGTGGCGGCCGGTTCAACTGATATCCTGGTGGCCTATAGGGCCCAGCTGGCCTAAAGTCGCCCTGCTGTTGGCTCTGTTGTTACTGAGGAGGAGGTGGTGGTCTCTGAAATTACAGAGGTTGCAGTCCTCCGCTTGGGTTTCCGTATGAGAACCCCGGGTGATTACAGGCAGCCGGATGCTGCCACTGGTTCTGTCCTTCTCCCTGGACGTATTGAACAGTCTCAGATGTCTCAGCACCCTCATAGTGACCCTCAATAGGAATATATCCCAGATCTACATACTCCTCCCTGGGATGATAGGAGGTGCTGGGTGCCGCTGGGATAGAGTCCAGGCGCTGCTCAATGCGGGCCACTTGCTTGCACAAGGTCTCAATGTGAGAATCCAAGTGAGTGGCGACCTTGACCTCGGGAGTCCGACTCACAACGGTTCGCTCATTGCTCCACTGTTGGGTGTTGGCTGCTATGAGCTCCAACAGATCTATGGCTTCCTCGGGAGACTTATCCAATAGGGCGCCTTGCACCGCAGCATCAATAATCATCTTGGTGCTAGGCTGGAGCCTGTTGTAGAAGCTCTGCACCAAGTCCCAAGAATGGATTCCGTGGTGTGGGCACTGGTGTTGGAGGTCCTTAAACCTCTCTCAGGCCTCGTAGAGCGACTCATGCGGGAGCTGCTTGAAATTGGAAATGGCCCCACGGATACAGACCATCTTTGAGGGTGGATAAAACTTATCCACAAAAGCAAGCACGAACTTCTCCCATGTGGTGAAGTGGTTGGGAGGATGGGCCCGGAACCAATAGGAGGCTCTATCCCTCAAGGTGAAAGGGAAGAGCCGCAGCTTCACCGCATCATCACTGACGTCCTACGCCTTGAAAGTATCGCACTTAGCTAAGAAGGACTCGATGTGATGGTTGGGATTCTCATGAGGATGCCCGTGGAAGGGATTCTGCTGCATCAGATTTATCAACCCCGTCTTAAGCTCGAAGATTGCCGCCGTCAGTTGCGGTCTCAGAATTGTGGAGTTGTTCCCAAATATCGGTTTCATATGGTCCCTGATGGACCCGGTGCAAGGAGGAGGAGGAGGAGGATTTTCTCCCATCTGTACAGATGGAACAATAACTCTCTAGTAGTCCCCTTGTGGCGGGTGTTCATGCACCAACAAAGCTCAAAGAAATACCGTCAGTAGCACTACAATAAATAAAAAGAATAAAAAATGATGGTAGGGTGAGAAATGATCGGAATGCTAGCAAACTTCACAAAAATAAAAACAAACTGAGATAAAAACACTATTGCCGTCCCCGGCAACAGCGCCAAAAACTTGACGCACCAGTAACCTACACCTAGGTTCCACCTGGCGGTGTCACAATCGCCAGGCGTAATATGGCCCCTAGGCTACGATTTCAGGCTCAATCCGCAAGCGGACGGTGTCGAGTAATAGTATATAAGATGTCAGATCCCATAGGGATGGTGATAGTGTCTATAGATTCTCAGTCTATTTCTAAACGTGGAAGTAAGATAGCTGTCGGGGTAACAGATTTGGGTTGGTTGTCGTTTGTTGTAATATCGATAAAAAGAACTAGGGCTTTAGGGGTCGCCACTAGGATCATTGGGGGTTGATAATAGATAGGATCCTCACATTGCATTAGGGCTAGGGAATTAATCCCCCAATTCGTACCACTCTCGTGGGTTAGAATTGCGTGGTATTTCGGTGGCTCTTGTTGACGCAATGGCGGTAGCCGTCAACGTAGCGGTATAGTTCGTCGATGGATCCCCTCAAGGCGCAAGCAGGGCATGGTCACGTGCCTTGGTTGGCTCCATCGATTTCCTTATTCGAATCCCTAGATACCATTTACGCACATCAATTCTACAGACCGTGGGCATGATCTCAGTACGGGTTATCTACGAATTCGGTAGGATCTACCGAAATACAACTCTAAATCCCCAATTCAACGTAAGGATACAGATCTACATTTTCCCCCTAGAATACTAGAGCTAACCCATCAACCCTAGAATGAATCTACTCAGACATTGCAATAGAAACGCACAAAAGCACCAATTTCACAGAAGAAACCATCTTAGCAATTGAGAGATTAGGGATAAAATAAACTTACAGCGAGAATAGATGAACAACAGATCCAGACAAAAGCAAAAGCAATAATCTTCAGTAATTGATCCAAAAATCGCTACAAAAATAAGTCTCCAAGATTCCCTACAAAAATCGCTCTCAGCTGCTCTCCAAATTCCTCCCCAAAAAACTCAACTGAAGTCCCCTCTCGTCATTCCCAGATCACGAGCCTTCAGCGCTGCCAAAATCACGTGCATCGCGCTCCTCCAAATATTTCCAGAAATGCCCCTAGGATAGCCGATCAAGTAGGCTAGTCGGTCCGAGCAGCTTCTGCTCGGTCAGTGGCTCGGCCCGAGTAAGTGAGATGCTCGGCTGCTTGGAGAATTTGAAATTGTTCAACCCGGACCGAGAAGGACTCAGCTCGGTCCGAGTAGGCACGGCTCAGTCTGATACTCAGGCTCTACTCGGGCGCTGCTCTGGCTGTGAAATCTGAGGTGGCTCGACCGAGCAGATGAGCTGCTTGGTCCGAGTCTGCCCGTATCCGTCGCTACTGTAATTGACATGGCTCAGTCCGAGCAGCTGAGCTGCTCGGACCGAGCATTTTCTGGGAAATACTGCAGCAAGGCTCCTGGGCTTCTCTCGCTGCTCTCTCTCTCTCTCTATCTCTCTCTCTCTCTCTCTCTCTCTCTCTCTCTCTCTCTCTCTCTCTCTCTCTCTCTCTCTCTCTCTCTCTCTCTTTTCTCTCCTCCAATGGCTCCGGGAACGCGGCGAACTCCTCCAGAGCCCCGCCAACGGGCCCACAGGCATGTCGGATGTGTCCATACCCGGATAGGGGTCCAAATCGCTCCAAAATCCCTGAAAATTCACGAAACACTACGAAAATAGAAAATATCGTCAAAAATGCAGAATCGTAGTAAAAAGTGGGATTTGGACGCGAAAACGATATGCAATGCGATGAGATAATGATATGAAAATGATAGAAAATATGGACACATCACTAGTATGCTAGTAAAAGTGTGGATATATTGGATGTTACGTATATAATGGTATGGGTAGCTACCGACTACCTACCAGTATAATTTGAGTAGCTTAACTGTATGGGTGTGTAACAGCAGGATATGTATAGTATGTGTGGATGGGTATGTGTGCCCATATTGGTAATGTGTGTGCATGGTGCATGGGTCCTAATACGTATATATACATATATATATATGCATGTCTATGTGCATATCTATTATTAGTATAATAGTCTTGTGTGTATGTGTACATGTATTTGGCTGTATGCAGATTCAGAAATCTATGTATGGTATTGATACTTATACATTTGTTGGTGTATAATGAGTATGTGCTTGTGGAATATCTATGTGGGGTATTGATTGTTGCGTATATGTGAATATGTATCATAATTGTATGAATTTCTATTATGCATGTCACAATGGAGTGTAGGGATGAGTTCATGTATGTGTAGTGTGCAGCAGGAGTACACGTAATGATGTGTATGTTGGATGAATGAATATATATCTATATTATAAAAGAGGGATGTTATCAAGAGAAATTGGATAAGAGATATTGGACATGAGAAATTGGATAAGAGATATCTATATCATAAAAGAGGGATGTTATCAAGAGAAATTGGATAAGAGATATTGGAAAAGAGAAATTGGATAAGAGATATCTATATTATAAAAGAGGGATGTTATCAAGAGAAATTGGATAAGAGATATTGGAAAAGAGAAATTGGATAAGAGATATCTATATTATAAAAGAGGGATGTTATCAAGAGAAATTGGATAAGAGATATTGGGAAAGAGAAATTGGATAAGAGATATCTATATTATAAAAGAGGGTTGTTATCAAGAGAAATTGGATAAGAGATATTGGACAAGAGAAATTGGATAAGAGATATCTATATTATAAGAGAGGGATGTTATCAAGAGAAATTGGATAAGAGATATCTATATTATAAAAGATGGATGTTATCAAGAGAAATTGGATAAGCGATATTGGAAAAGAGAAATTGGATAAGAGATATCTATATTATAAAAGATGGATGCTATCAAGAGAAATTGGATAAGAGATATTGGAAAAGAGAAATTGGATAAGAGATATTGGATAAGAGAAATTGGATAAGAGATATCTATATTATAAAAGAGGGATGTTATCAAGAGAAATTGGATAAGAGATATTGGACATGAGAAATTGGATAAGAGATATATATATTATAAAAGAGGGATATTATCAAGAGAAATTGGATAAGAGATATTGGACAAGAGAAATTGGATAAGAGATATCTATATTATAAGAGAGTGATGTTATCAAGAGAGATTGGATAAGAGATATCAATATTATAAAAGAGGGATGTTATCAAGAGAAATTGGATAAGAGATATTGGAAAAGAGAAATTGGATAAGAGATATCTATATTATAAAAGAGGGATGTTATCAAGAGAAATTGGATAAGAGATATTGGACATGAGAAATTGGATAAGAGATATCTATATTATAAAAGAGGGATGTTATCAAGAGAAAGTGGATTAGAGATATTGGACAAGATAAATTGGATAAGAGATATCTATATTATAAAAGAGGGATGTTATCAAGAGAAATTGAATAAGAGAAATTGGACAATAGAAATTGGATAAGAGTGATGTTATCAAGAGAAATTGGATAAGAGATATCTATATTACAAACGAGAGATGTTATCAAGAGAAATTGGATAAGAGATATTGGACAAGAGAAATTGGATAAGGGATATCTATTATATAAAAGACGGATGTTATCAAGAGAAATTGATAAGAGAATTTGGACATGAGAAATTGGATAAGAGAATTTGGATATGTATTATATAAAACAGGGAAATTGAATAAGAGAAAATATAAGAGATGAGATTTTGAGGGATAAAAGAGGAGGTGAGGAATTTTGCACATACAACCCCGGTTTTTGTATTTTTGCCTATGGACCCTCCCCACACACACACCCACACTTTTTATTCTCACCCCTTACGGCCATTTTTTTTGAGTTCTATGAAGATTTTGAATCTTATCCTACTAGGACAAAGCTTTGTCCTACGTGGCAAGTTTGTCCTTGGTGGTAATGACAATTATTGGGGGACTTAAATTTTGGCGGAAAACTTAAATTTGGGGGGAAACTTGAAATTTTGTGGGAAAACTTGAAATTTGGGGGAACTTGAAATTTGTGGGGGAGAAAAACTCAGCCATTAAATAAACCGTGCCCTATGGGCACGGGTAATGACTAGTATATATATATATATATATATATATATATATATATATATATATATATATATATATATATATATATATATATATATATATATATATATATATAGGAAAATTTTCAAATGAGAACATTTCGCACCGTGCGAAAATGTTTTTATCTTTTTTTTGAAATTTTTTTTTTCAAAAATTCTTTTTTCCACCCTCATTATATGTTGTTATACCCCCCTCAAAAAATAATGGTTGAGAAATAATGTCATTTGGCCTTCGATCAAGCCATTTCATCAAATTCGCACGTTTTGAGACCGTTAAATTTGTAACGGGTGGATGTGTGCTCTAATGCCCAACGGGTTCACCCATTATTTTCCCTGGGGTATATAATTGTATGGATTAAACATCAAAAAAAATTTTTGAAAAAAAAATTTCAAAAAAATAAATAAAAAGTTTTCGCACGGCTTTCGCACGGGATTTTTCACACCCGAAGATTGCCCTATATATATATACTAGTCACGTACCCGTGCCCGTAGGGCACGGTTCAATTTAGATATTTCCCCCTCAAAATCTTAGTTCCCCCGAAAATGTGGGCACGATTCATTTTAGATATTCCCCTCTCAAAATCTTAGTTCCCCTGAAATTGTGTACATGATTCATTTTAGAAATCCCCCCCTCAAAATCTTAGTTCCCCAATCAAAGTCTTAGTTCCCCAAAATTTAGGTCCCCTCTGGAGATTTTAGTTCTCACATTGTTTAATTACTCACGAAATTTTTAGTCACTGACAAAAATGTTAGTCCCCCAATTTGATATGTGCCATATGATATGTCTAGTAACAAATATGAACTGTGAAACTATGATATGTTGAACATATGTTAATGGTTGAACTTGCCATATGATATCTCAAATTTGACATATCAACATTTAATTACACAAACTTGTTGAATTTGAGTATCCTGGACATATGATTACTCAAAATGTAATCAGTTGAACTTGGTTTGACATTTTGCATTTTGAAGTGAAGTGAAGTAATGTTTCATTGCCATACCCAAAATGACAGGATCAGAATGAAAATGTGATCAAAATGATAGGACCAAAAAATTGAACCAAAACAAAAAATGGCCATACCCAAAAAAACAGACCCAAGAACTAATAGCTAATGACGTTTAGATCTGAAAAAATTCCAAGTTTTTAGATACCAATTATCTCCTGTTTGCTATCATTGCAATCTATGAAGGCACGCAAATAATTTAAGAGTTTATTATAATACATCATGCACACTTTAATCCAAACTAAATTATCATTGAGTTATTATGTTACAATAAACTCTTTAATTCCAATCCTTATAAATATCGAATGCATGGATAATTGTTTGAAATGATTGCAATATTTGCCAACCGCACAAAAATATAAGAAGGTAGTTTTATTATTGGGGAGAGTTTGAACTGACAGAGTATTAGAATATGCTCAATGGAGTATCAGAATATCCAATCAAAGTCATAGAGCAAAGACAGAGATAACAACATAAGCAACAACAAAGTCTCAATAACGACCTCAACAAAATGTGGATGTAGAGAAATGACTCAAATAGCAGGTACTTGTCTCATGAACATCAGCAATGCAAACAACATCCCCGTTACTTTGAGTGCTATGTAAGAGGTTGAGTTAATTACTTGCCTCTGCCCCTCCATATCAGCATACTAATCTTCAAGTTCCGCAGCTTCCATCGCTCCAGCTTGCCCATCTCAAACCCCACCAACTTCATCCTCTTCGACAACAATCCCTTTGTTTCCCAAGAGTCTGCTTACTGCAACACCTCTTGGTCCTTGGCCATTTGAAAATTTCCTCCACTGGTTGCACGGTTCATTTAAGATATCCCCCATCAGAACCTTGGATCTCTTAATTTTAAACAAACAATAATAAATAAAACACAATAATTGTTATTTAGTTTCTCCAATCATTTTAGTTATTCAAAATTTAGTTTCCCAAAATAATTTAGTTTCCCTAAAAACTTTAGTTTCCCCAAAAACATTAGATCCTTAAAATTTAGTTCCCTCCAGATATAACTTGTGCTCTAAGGGAACTATTCATTTAAAATATTTTCCCTCAAATTCTTGGATCCCTTTATTTTACACGAACAACAATAATCAAAACATAATTATTGTTATTAGTTACCACAAAATTTTAGTTCCCTCAAAATTTCGTTCCACCGTTCATTTAAAATATTCCTCCTTCAAAATCTTGGAGCCATTAATTTTAAACGAACAATAATAATTAAAGCGCAATAATTGTTATTTAGTTCTCCAAAAATTGTAGATCTTCCAAATTTTAGTTCCATCAAAATTTAGTTCCCCCAAACTTTTCAAAAAAAGAATTAATTTCCTTCAAGATTTAGTTCCCCCAAAATTTTCAAAAAAAATTAGTTTCCTTCAAAATTTAGTTCACTTGGAGGATTTACTTCTCCCCAAATTTAAGTTTCTTACAAATTTTAGTTCTCTCAAAGAATTTAGTTCCTAAAAAGGTGGAATTTTTCCCTAATTTAAATTTGATTAGTTGGTATAATCATTTTTCCTTTTCAGAATGGAGTATCGAAAAGAGTTTCAAAATAGTATATGGTCAAATGATTCAGATGCCATGATAAACTATGTTAATTAAGGGTAATCTATCATTAATAAACTCCATTCCGTTGGCAATGAACTTAATGTTTCCCGACAAAAAGAAACTGCATGCATGTACAACACGCTCAATTATTAAGTCAACAGTATATACTCACTTTATCATATAGAACCATGCTATAGCCACATGAAAAGAGAAGACCGTGTGGTATGACATATTGAATGAGAATAACCGGGAACAAAATCAATATTTTATGTTTTGTTTTCACATCGTAACGAAGAGGGAGGGATGGAGAGAGAGATTTGAGACATGTAACTTTACTTTTCCAGAGAGTTTCCCACAAAATTTAAGTTTTTCCCCCTAAAATTTTCAAACCCTCATCCTGACCATTGAATCTTTAAGTTTCAATTCCAACTGTTTTTCTATCAACCATGTTGTCATAGTCAACAAACCAATTCAAACACACCCCTCAAATGTAAAATAGAAAACCGGACAGGCAACCAACATATGGAGGCAATTCTCAATTGTTGAAATAATTAGAAGAAATCAACCAATAAAATTCATATACATTCCCACATGTGATACTCAAATTGTATTCAGAACATAGAATATATAAAAAGATAAACAGTGCTGATATAATGCCATAAGTACAAATTGATAAAGTATTTCCTGCAAGTGCTGATACATTGACAAACAACTTGACAAAGAATGTTGATACATTGCCAAATATTGATGCATTTCCAGAACTTGATGTGCTCCCAATTTTAAGACAAATTGATGTGCTCCAAAATTTGATGTTCTCCAATTGTTCTCCAAGTGAAGTGCCCGACTCCATTTTTCCCTGTCATTTTCATTCAAGCCTCTCATATCTTTCCCTGTCATCTTTTGGTTAGCCATCAAGTTCTTTCTATTGGCAAAATGGAGTCGGCCACTTCACTTGGAAAAAAAAATTTGTCGTGTTATTTAATTTGTGTCGGGCACTCCCTGTCATTTGCATTTACCAAAGTCGGGCACTACACTTTCTGACAATGATATCTACATATGTCTTCTGCTTAACGCCAACAGCAATTGCTAGTAAGTTCGGACGATTTTGAACACTCTCCTACGAAAGCAAATTAATACGTCATTGAGAAAACAAAACATCCCCTTATTGAGAAAACAAATGGATCCTTTCTCAGAGAATATGCTAAGAAACCTTAACTACCAAGCCACAGTTGAAACAATAATTAGTAAATAAAATCATAGAATATTATAGATTTTGAAGCTATTCAAGTTTCCTATCAAATACAATGGAAAAGCACTTGAACACAGATGCAATCTAAAACCAAGATAATTTGTTATTGAGGATTGAGATATTGCTTGCTCCCTTGAGAAAGAATACACACTTTTTCTTAAGAAAAATAGTAAGACTATTGTCCCAGATAAATAAAATAGCTTTCGGTATTTGCAAATGAAGTTGCTTAGCATGGGTTATTATTAGTAAAAGCAAACAATAGAATATATTGATTACTTCGAAGTTAGACAAATAGTTTGGTTCTGCAAAATGGGAAGCAATGGGTTTACATCATTAAATTAGTAACTTAAAATTTAATGTAACTGGCAACAGAACCAATAACACATAAAATGTTTCTAGGAAATAATGCAGTATGGATGCCCGCATGAAATGACACTGAACTGCAACAACATAACATACCTTAGATCAAGTGATAACCTTTAGATATCAACACAAAATGATAAAGAGAAATATTGTATCTATTTGACATCAAAGGGGGTTTTATTTTTATTTTTTCCAAGTTCCTCACCTATTTATTATGGAAGGCACATTCTCAGATGACATGATCACAACCGGGATATCCTTCAGATATATGACTCCTGAATTCACAATCAATCAAAAAAATAACCATCAGATATCTAACCTTTCAATTTAATAAAGAAAACAGACAACAACAAAAATTTTAAACATTCACAAAGCATATGCTGAAACAAATTTGCTTCCAATTTGTGGATGAAGTACCATGTTGAATCAAATAGAATGGGCTGTGTGAATTGGAAGCAAATTTGTTGAATCACACAGCATATGTTGAAATATTTAACATATAATTATATGCTGAATCAAATTTATTTCATTTGTTTAAACAATACTACATACAATTATATAATGAAAAAATTTGTGTTCATTTTTTTAACAGAACAACGGACTAAAATAGAATGGGCATTCTGTTTAGAATTTTGTTAGTAAAATTGTGTCACAAATTAAAAAGCCAGACTGGTTCTCCACTAAATTGACTTCCTTGTAAGAAGACAAACTCTTATTTGAAAAGAAAAATCAGACTTCTCTATGTAGTGTCGTAAACTTTTTAAATATACACAAAGCTACTTGAAAAGAAAAAGTAGATGTGAATTCTAGAGGTTCTTTGCCATCCTGTTGTCTGCAGAAAGCATGCATGAGTTTCTGATCCATTGGTAAAAACTCCTTCAGCAAGGACTATGCTTCTTGAATAAAAAATTGCAGCTCACCTACTAATAAAAAAATCATAGGCAGCACAATTTAAAACTAATTAGTCATAACAAATTATTAAAATAAAGGGGGAATGAAAAAAAAGTAGATTACATCCCCCCTAAGCAAGAAGAAAATAGGTAGGTTGATTGTATCATTATAGACCATAAAAATGGGGATCATTCTAATTTATGCATCATTCCCATTTATGCATCATTTTGCCATATATCAACTTGCCAATTTATGCATCATTCCTATTGTTTGGGAATGAAAAAAAAATAATGATTCCAATTTATCAACTTGTTATGTATTAACCTGCCATGTATGCCTCATTCTGCCATATATCAACCTGCCAATTTATGCATCATTCCCATTGTTTGGGAACGAAAAAACAAATGATGATTCCAATTTATCAACCTGCCATGTATGCATCATTCTGCCATGAATCAACCTGTCAAATTATGCATCATTCTACCATGTATCAACCCTGCCATGTATCAACCTCCCTCTATAGTCACTCAACCCATAATTCTGCCATGTATCAACCTGCCAAGTTATGCATCGTTCACATTGTTATCAACCCTGCCATGTATCAACATGCCATTTATCAACATTCCAATTTAAAATGCAGTAAAAAGTTCTATAAAATGCAGTAAAAAGTTGGGATAATAAAAGCTTTCTTCTCACAATTACCTTGCAATTTTAAACTTGTCACCATTAGTTTCATATGCCAATATATCAAACCTTTCAAAATTCACATTTTAATTTACAAAGACCTTATAGTGGATGATGATAGTTGAAACATGCATCACTTAAGTTCAAGATAAAAATTATGTTATACATTTAAAGACTCTCTCCTATTCTCAAATATAGTGATCAAATTCACTTTCTGCAAACAGCCAATAGGAACAATCTTATGGAATATTGGCCACAAAGTGTTATTCTTTATGTTACCGGTTAAATAATAAAATGATTGTCCTAGTTGGAAAAGGAAAAAAAGGAAAACGAAAAGGACTACACATAGTTTGACGGTATCCATATTTCAGCTATGAATATACACCGTAATGCTAACTGACCGTCGACTAATTTTACCAGTTAGTTTGCATCCCAAGATCCCAATTTGAAAATTTCATTATGTATCCCATTTCCATATGAATCCAACCCATAAGGAAATTTCCAGTGAAGGATATTTAAGGCTCCACATAAGAAAGCAAAATCAAATTATGAGTTCAATAAAAAGAGATGTCTTTAAGGAATATAAGCAAACATCTCCTGTGCACTCATAATGAAATGGTCTTTGAGGAATATTTGCTGTGAGAAAGAGGATATGTACACATAAGGCAAGTTTTACTGCTCATGGACTTGTTATTTTGCTGCTAGGCCTCTCACAAAGAGTTCATATGCTTCTTATTGATATAATTTATTGATTAGTTCGAAACATATCATGGTCAGTTAGAGACAGACATTAAAAGTTTTTAGGGAAATTGGGAGACCACTTATACATGGTACCACTTGAACCAGATTTTTTGGTATGATTGTATTGAGAAATCTTAAGAAGAGATATTTCTCATATTTCTCTCAAATGGGCAGCCTCAGATTGGAAGCATGTTATGTAAGAAATGGTTTACAATGATATTTGGATAGCTATAGCAGGAAATTTTCACTGAATTTCTAATGGTGTAGTAGAGATACTTAGTATATCCCTTTGGTGATAATATTGAGTCATGTCATGATCATATTTAGAAAGAGTTTGTAAAAAATGATGCATAATCGAACAAAAGATTTAACCAAGACAACTTTCCAGTCTATTCTTATAAATATAAATATAGTCAATTTCCCAAGACATATATGCAATTTCCTAACAGATGTTCCCAACAAATGTTCCCAACAGGTCATAATGAATATAGTCAATTTCCCAGGCCATATAGTCAATTTCAGCTATTCTTATAAACTTCAAAATAGAATTCAAGTAGCAAAATTTACCTCAAGTAGAAATGACATCGAATTATGAAGCTTACAAAAATTCTGGGTTGGCTATAAGAAATTTTGGGTTGATAATATATTTTGAAAATAACAAATTCGCCATCTGAATAATAATGTGAGCTATATATGAACATGCATCAAATTCTCTATAGTCCTCATATTATACATGTTACCCGAGTGTTATCTTGTAAATTTATGGATGCCATGCTGGACCATATGCTAAAAGATGTTTCAACAGTAAGATTTATATAAATGTTCAGCTAGATGAATCTTTTAGCTTCTAAAATGCAAGAGAAAAGTACTAAATGGACATGGAAGGATCTGAAAGGATAAATTGCAAATTCTACATGTTCTTCCATTAAGGTTGAGGAGGGATTAGAAATCCTATTTAGTCTAAAAGACATAAAAATAAGACATGGTCTTCCATGATTCAAACCGATTAATCTTAAGAAAAATTGTTCTTAACCCACAGCTAAATCTAAAATTTTAAACAATCATATAATCAAGTATATAATCCAATAAGGCTTTCATTGATAAACTATCAAGCATGTGGGGGTGTATAGCTCTTATGTATTTAGATATTCCCTTCACTCCCCTCATGTGCTGCACAAATAAAGAATATGAAATAATCTTATAAAGGATCATGATTAATATTGGCAACAACAGAGACAGTCGAAATCACTCATCAGGTTCATCTTTAAATCTTCACCAAATGTTATAATCCAAAATTTTAACTAATATTACTCTATATCATTCAAAATTGTAAATAACCACTCAAAATAAACCGTTAAACTCCAAATTCTAATAAATTCAATAAGTCCTAAGATAATTATTAATAAATTGGAATTCAAAATTTGGAAGTGTCATATGTGATGGTTCACTCGGTAAATTAGATGAAAACCATTATAAGTTCCGACACAGATTCAAACGTTTCTAAAAAATTTGCCAAATTACCCTAATGTTCAACCCTGCAAACAAAAGAAGCAACCTTTGATTCAATAGCATATCTTACATATTAGGGTCTTCCACGGTAACCGATTTCTCGCCGAACCTCGTCAGGTTGTTGGATGAAGATTGTGGTTTCTTGTATTAATGCATCAAGTCTCAAATATTGCCAGGCATTATTATAATGTGATCCATCTAGAAGTTACACACAAATATAGGAGTTCTTTAAAAGGTGGAACGACATCAGTAAAAGAAACTTTTGCAAATTCACATAGCACCAAGGATGAGATCAACATTATTGACACCTCCTAAAAATCAAGTAAAATAGCAAACAAAAAATTACCGAGATGATGTAGTGGATCAATCGAAGCGATTTAAAGATCAAGTCATCGGCCATTGATTTGCAAATCATGGAATCAAACAAAAACCATTCCATGTTGAAAACAGATACACCAGAAAATAACATCAGTCCCTTCAATAGATAAGAATATACCATTCCAGACTGACAATATTATGTAATATTCGAGTTATTTTTACCCCAGTGCCAAAGGCTTGACATGTGGTACCCTTCTGCTTCTGTTGCAGCTCACAGCGTAATTCTTAGGGGCAGATCACAAAGCACATCCGATCCTCTTTCCATAAATAAACACACATAAAAGAAAGAATTTAAACAAACATACCATTCAAATAGATGGACATTGACTTGTTCTGCCACTTGGTTGCTGGAAAGAAGCATAATAATAGCACATATAAGCCAGACGAATACAATGGAACACATAAGTCATTATAAACTAAGGAAGTCATCATAAACTAAGAAAAGGAAACATACACGTAATCTAGGATTAGCACCAATCCGAGGATACTTCAATACAGTCCAGTCAAATACATAATCAAACTGATAGCCTATAGATAAGGTCAACAGGTTATTAAAAAAATGTGAAACATATCGTGATGAGGAAAAATGTTTTTATATGGATAAACACACCTAAATATGTAAGTTACAAAATAGCCAATTAGTAATGACCCATCTCCGTATAAAAGATATGGAAAAATTTGATAATCTAAAATTTAGCCCAAAATACACTAAAAATCACCAACTCATGATCAAAACAAAATGGGAAAATTTGTTCAAACCTCTGGCCTTCATAATAGTAAAGTAAAAAAATACAGAGTATTATCAAATTTACATTTTACATGGGCTAAACCAAAAACTTGTCAAAAGTATTTTCCAGATAGCCACATTGGAGATCAAATTCTGACAACTTAAAATCATCGCATGAGTCTATATCTTGGCTTGAATACTTTTGTAATAGGTGAAGAAAAATTTCAATTTCAAGATCCTCAGTTGATAATTTACTGGAACATGGAACACTCAATTTTCTTCTCACACCCAATAAGACTTTCCTGTAGGAAGGTGAATCAATATGGGCTTCTTTGCAAGTTTTCATGAATTCATCCCTGACATTTTGAGAACTAATCAGAAAATACTGAATAAAAAAATAATTTAGATGGTTGAATAATGGGAAATGGGTACATGAAGATGAATAATGTGGCTTCTTCTTCTTCTTGATCTTCCTCTCATTGTTCAAAGATGGTGCTGCTCTCTTCCTGTAAAAACACAAAAGAAAAAATTTCCTTCAGATTTTGCATTATTGGATTTACCTTTCATGTTTTTTCATCTGGGTTTCCTTGTTAACAACCTAAGACTCTGGTTGCAAAAATCAAAAGGACAGAGAAATAAAACACAACACACAAAGAAGAGAGATAGATGTTTTGAAATAGATGATAAGAAATATCCACACCATAAGCCTTATCACAAATATCATATATTTCTCTCCTACATACACTGACGGTGTGCAATAATTGTATATGAGTATGAATGATCTCAAAACACAATTATATTGATGGCAATCTGTTGCTCTATGACGAAAATCTTTCCTAAATATACATTTTACCGCAAGTGATTGGGGACATCATCTAGCAACTTGACACAGAACTTTCTATATTCCAAGAATTTCCCTCACTGTCTCAATAGACATAATCAGAAAACCGCCCATGAAGCCATCTATCACAATGACTACAGTGAAGTTGTCAATGAAATAATAGATATTAAAGATTTCTGCAAGTAAAAATATAATCTTCTAAAGTCTTTCTTACACATAATTCACACTTTTTGATTTTCTAGTACACGAGCTTAAGATTCATATGCTCTAAAGTATGAAGCCATTATCTTACTATTAACAACCATATGACACAGAATAATTCAAATGGTCAGTCATAAATTCCAACCAAATGTGATTATGACACCACATCCACAACCTAATTTCCACATTGAATACCTCCACAAGCTAGAACAATGTTATACTTCCCTGTTATAGAACCGTGCCCTTGCACTGTATATACAATATAGATTAGTGAAAGCAAAGAAGAAGAATAGCTAACAAAAAAGAAAGAGCAGCATCAAATTCATACATATCGAACATTTCATCGGTATGATGTCCTGAGATTATAATAAACTTTCATATCATATGGAAAACACATAAATATTGTACTTACTAAGAAACGGGTTACACCTACAAAGGGTACAACATTAAATAAAAGTGGGGCAATGCAAATAATTTAGATTTAGAAACAGCAATTTTTCTAGCAGCTGGAACAAAATCTCATCAGTTAGATCTATACTCAAGTGCCAACATATATGATTAAATTAACGCTCATACCATCCTCTTTATTTCACACCATATTAATCACAGTTATAACCAAATTCCATACCAGTTCTATATCATATATTTCAGCGAGTTCCATCCTTGGTGCACTTCAGCGAGTTCGCCACGGCCTCCACCCTCTTCCTTGGCCCTGGTGGGTTCGCCTTCGATGAAACTCCCCTTTTGATCATCTGAAAAAGACCCTTCATCAAATTTTATCAAAAAATGTATACATTACAAAATTACAAAATCATGACACGAAATGAAGTCCACCCTCTTCCTTGGCCCTGGTGGGTTCGCCTTCGATGAAACTCCCCTATTGATCATCTGAAAAAAAGACCAGTCATCAAATTTTATCATAAATGTATCTAGTCATCAAATTTTATCATCAAATTAAATAAGCAATAATATTGTATAAGATAAATAACCCCAATCATACAAATCACAACTACTGCGTTGATATTCCAACAGAGCTCTATTGTCAATATATCTCTTTTAGAACGCTAAAAATGATCAGTTATACTTTCAACTAAAATACCGAATCAATTCTAACCCAACAAAAAAGCTGCCACCTTTACACTAAAGAACATACAAAAATAACACCAAAATCAACCAATTTTAATCGAAAGAGGAAAAAAATCTTACCTACGTCGAAGAAACGAAGATCGACATGTTGATCGCTGCCTCCTTAACATTTTCCACACCAACAAAGATTTGATTGTACAATAATGTATATTTTACTTTTGAATAACCGCATTCATCATGTAATCACATGTTCAATAAGAATAGGAAAATAAAAGTGCAAGATTTATCAAAAAAGGAAAGAAAGCCCGCCTTTTTCTTCCTGGTCTCCTCCTCTTTTGCATCTAAAAATTGTTGAGGAACTCCATAGCTCCTTCATGAACTTCCCAGTGTTCTTCTCCATGAATCCAGTAAGCTGGATCTGAATTTGTTTCACATCCACTTCCTACGTAATACATTTCAAAAACAATTAAAACATGAATTTGATGAAATCAAGTATGCCAATATTTAAAAAATAGTACCTTTCCATCCAAAAGACCATAAACGAAATTAATTAGCACTTCATCCTCAAATCCGAGGAGCTCGGTCGCCCTAGTCGCGATCCACGGCCTGATCACGTCCAGAAATCTCTTCACTCATGATAATTATAGATCGATGTGATCTAGGTTAAAGAGAGGGATTGAGATCGAGCTCCGATGCGAACTTCTGCGACTTGTGGAGCTTCGCTTGCTTGTTCGAGAACCGAGTGTCCTGATCCGCGACCAAAACCCCGCGCATCTGCGAGAGGAGGACGTTGGCCAAAGGGGGTGGGGTTGCCAGCGTGCCAGGAGGAGAGTGTCGAGGTTGGGCCTGTTCTTTTTTATTTCCCCAAAATGAGGGTTTCCCCCTTAAATTTCGAAACATTTTTTCAAACTAAAATTCAAATTTTTCCCCCCAAATTTAAAAATTACAACTTAAACTCTTATCCAATTTCTCCTATCCAATATCTCTTATCCAATAACTCATATCCAAATTTTTATACCCTAAATACAACTTAACCCTTTATCCAATTTCTCTTATCCATATCTCATTATAACATCCCTCATTTATATACCCCCAACTACAATTCAAACCCTTATCCAATTTCTCTTATCAAAAACTCTTATCCAAAAACCCATGATAACTTCCCTGTTTTATAATATAGATAGATATATATATATATATATATATATATATATATATATATATATATATATATATATATATACTTATACATATCTTTGTTTGTTTACCTGCTGATCTATCCTATAGGGTTGTCTATCCGGAAGTATCTCGGTATGCCCTGGATAAATGTATTTCTTCTTGTATGCGTGTATATATAGGTCTGTACCAAAGCATGTTTGTATGTATATACATGTGTAATGTGGATGTAAATGTGATAGATATGGAATATAGGTGTACTAGTCATACCCCGTGCCCGCGGGCACGGTTGTCACGCCCCGCTTCCCAAAAATATGGAGGCGAAGCGTGAGAAGGTCCGCTCAGACTTGAAGCTACAAAGCTGCAAGTCCGATAAGCGTCAATCAAATTTAAAACTGCAGGTCCTTGCAACGCGAACGAAACAAGATAATAATAATGAAATGAGACAAAAGAATAATCTCAGAATATCCATAAATATAAATTCCAACATCGCAGAAAAGCCACCAGGCTAAAAGAAAAAGAGACTAAAGGCCCAAACATGGCCAACAAAAGTACAAAGTACAAAACAACGGTGCTACGCACCAACAACTAACAAAAGGCCTAAAACAAAATAAAGCTCAACAAAGACTCAAAGAATGGTCACCGGTGTCCACCAAAATCCTCCTGGGCAATCATGGACTCAGGCTCAGCGTCAGCAACACATCACGTACACAGCAACGGTCTCTGGCTCAGGGTCTAACATGTGACACCCAAAAGAGCAAGGGGCACATGTCAGCAAGTCTACAAGAGACTTGTGCAAGGAAACTGAAAGTAGGTAAAGCAACCTAGCAGTTCTAGCATGAATGCAATGACAAGGCAGTTTAAAGTATGAGTGCAACAAGTAAAGTAAAGTAAGGTAAAGTAAAGTAAAGTAAAGTACGAGCATGGCATTTAAACATGGCATGGATGACAAGTATTGCATGAATCATTCACAAGACAAGTACGAAACAAGAAAAGTAAGCACCTCGTGCACAGAGATTCCGTCTTTTGGCTAGAGGGCGGATCAGGCCACTCCTAAGCTCAAGTAACCGTTTATCCCTACCCCTCCACGTGTATCGGGCATTGGTTTCTAGCCAACACATGAGGCCCGCTTCTGGTCCACGAGCCAGGAAGTGTTTTAAACAAGTATGGCATAGGGGTGCACCTAGCCGGTCCAGGGAACCCGGGCATTGGCTTTTGACCAACACATGAGGCCCGTTTCCCCCGGAAGTAGTTTTCAAGGAGTACAAGTATTGTAGCGTGTGCTACGAATGCAACAATCAACTGGAATGACATGTAAGATGCAATGCATGACAGTTAAAAGTGCGTACAGATAAGGAAAGTAAACGTGACAGTTTAGTATGCATGAACAACAAGTTTAAAGGGTTGGATCTAGCTTCGTTGTCAAGCTAGATCAATTAGGTGACGGATCTAGTTTCGTTGTCAAACTAGATCAAGTAGGCGTCTAGCCAGCTATCATTTCACTGACTAGTCTCTTTTACGCTAAAAGCAAGGAAGTGGCCTAAAAACATGGCCCTACACAAGAGTTGGCAAGTTTCACTTGCCTGCAAGCACGACGTCTGAGCACACCGTCCAATGAGTCCAAAAATCACAATTATCCTACGTGCACAAGTCCACCGGCCTAAAGTCCATATTATTAATATTGATTAGTGAATTTAAAACAATTAAAATACTTTGAAAATACTGATTTTAGTCTTGATTAGCATGCATTGGGTTTGGGGTCCTAGGGGTGCAAAGCGTTACCTCAACACGACGCGAAAGCTACACCGGCGTCGGGTAGCGATGCCAGGGGTTGGAATAATAAAATCGCGCTCCAAGTCCAGATTCCAATTAGATTCCTCGCTGGAAATTTCAGAGCAATCGTCCGGGCGACGATCCCAGATTCCAAAGCTCGCACGTGCGACGACGGGCTACGACGTGCGACGACGTCGTACGCGACGAATCCTCAAAGAGCAAGCACCTAGGCGGGGCCCACAGTAGTCCTAGGGGCCTTTGGGGGACCCACAATAACTCTGGAGAACTTGGGGGGCCCACGGTGGCAAGCGATGCGACGGGTGCGGGGTTGCGACGTTTGGCCATCGGTCGTACAGCCTCGGTGCGGGGAGCTCCATCGGTCGCTGCGGGGGAACGGCTTGGTGCAGCGCAGCGGGTCGGTGTGGGCCTTGGTGCGGAGGGGTTTGTCGGTCGGGCGCTTGGGGCGGCTCGGTCACAGCGCTTGGATGCGGGGAGCGCAGCGCTGCAACGTTGCAACGGTTGCAGCGTTGCGGAGATGCAGCGATGCGGGCGAGAGCATCGGTCAGGCACGGTGAGATGCGGGGTGCGGAGCGGGCTTGCGAGCGGTGTGGGGGCGATGCGGATGAGCGGAGCGGGCGACCGGTCTGACCGAGGGGATCTCTCGGTCGGAGCGGGCGAACGGGGTGGGTGCGATGCGAAGCGGCTGTGCGGAGCTTGGTGCGGGCGGAGCAGCGGTCGGTGCGGGAGAACGGAGCTCGTTCTCTCGGTCTGAGCGGGGGAAGTTCGTCGCAACGTTGCGACGAATCGTCGCAACGTCAATTTTGGTTTTGGAGGAGGCTAGGGCTAATTTCTTGCGAAAATAGGTCTTCCTAGGGGTTGCTTATATAGTATAGATGGGTTGACTTGGTCTAGGGATAAATCTAATAGGATTAGAAGTTTAAAATAATTTAAAATTTAAATCTAAACTTCTCCAACTCACCCAAGGATTTGACTTGGTCCAAATGAGCTGGAAATTTCCTCAAAAATTCTTTAAAACGTTTAAAACTCAAATAAATTTTATTTGGCCGAAAATAATTTATAAATTAATTATTAAAAATAATATAAAACTTGTTAAAAATATAAAAGTGGTCAATTAAACTCCAAAAATTATAAAATAAATATCGGGGTGATCGTGGCGACAAATGTGAGCTAACTAAGAAGACGGATCTCAATTTTGACGTCGGACGACGAGACTAAAAATAGAAACGTCTCCCGTCAAGAGTGAGAATCGTCACGTCTCATCGAGTAAGTTTAAATTGTGGACAAACGACTCGAGAAGTGTCGTTCCAAGATAGTGCCACTATTTAATACTCTCAGAGACGTTCACAACGGCATATCACACAAAAGTATTCACTATCAAATAAAGTCTAAAATAAACACGTGCACGGACAAAAGCACGTGCACGAACAACGTACAACGAAAAGTGGTCGTTACATCCTCCCCACCTTAGAATAAAGTCCGTCCTCGGACTTTCTAATATATCTAGTCGCTCTATTAACTACCCCCATCAAGTCATATAATAATTCAACCATGTATAGTCATTACAAGAGCTTATATATGCACTAAGTAGTCAAACATTTAACACTACTAACACGTATATTTATATATATATATATTCACGTACGTTATACATTAATACCTATTATAGACAGTCAAATTCATACATGTATTTCAATCATATATATAAACATACATCTCTTATATAACTACTACTCACAAAACAATGGTTCAGATACTTATATAAGGATAGTCTCACTCTTAGCAAATACAATCATTGCTCTACCTATAGGTAGCTACCTATGCACAAACGTCAAGGGTATACTACCCTCTAATATTCATCCAATACCAACATCTCAGCACATATAGTCATACCATACCATTATTAAATCAAATTTCACTATATGCATATATATATATTCACCACTACTATAGTTTCACAATACATAGTCATTCAAATACATGCAAATAGTTCACCGTATATTCACATCGCGTACGGTCCAATAACTGTATTTACGACACGCCACATATATCATAGTCATCAATACTTATAACTAAGCACATACTTACCCGTGCATGGTGCACACCCATACACGCTAGCATTTCATTTACGCATACCAATTATACCATTATATTACTAGCACACATACACACCTAGTTTTAGCTAGTACACATATGTTCACACGAGAAAGTCCTTAGTAATTAGCTATACCACAAGACCAACACCTATAACTATATACTGGCGTAGCGACCCACAATCATGTGCGTAGCACAACCAGGCACAAACACTCCTATCACTATACATACATCAAACATTGCTATATTCATACTACAAACATACATTCAATATACTTAGAGTATACCCACTCAAGCTTGAGTGAGACTCGGCACATATATCAGAATATTCTATATACGTAACACGACATTCATACCTATACCAATACCACTCCCATATATATACATCTACCAATACAACCATATACATTCCATAAATCAATCACACTTAATATTTAGTCAGGTAACACCCACATAGTTCAATCTAATTATATACCATAATAATAACATTACAGACATCAGCACCCACATATTTATAATACACTCCCTAATACATGCATACGTATTCATCGTATAGTCACACACACATGTAACTTATATATATATATATATATATATATATATATATATATATATATATATATATATATTCACACCATAGTCTACTACCTATAATTAGTATACTAACACATCCACACATATATAATTAGGATGTGCAATAGTCGTGTATACCTCACGGTATGCACGCATACAACTGTTGGATATGGAAGACGTTTGTACACCCTTGTGGGGGATGTACGAGGGAATACGGACATCGAACGTCGCGTCCGTCGAAACTATGAACGAGTCGTTGTCTTTTTCACGAATGGGTATCCTACCATTACGGATATGGTAGGAACGCTTCGTGACGGAGAGAACGCAGCGGTTGTTCTTTTCACGTTAGGGTCTCCTATCATTACGGATATGGTAGGAACTCTCCGTGACGGGAAGAACCGACCGTTCACGTAGTATGTTATTTTTCATTTTTGGCACACGGCCATTAGGAAATAACTAATTTCTCGACGAACGGGTGCTTCATCGACGAACGGGTGCTTCATCGAGGAAGATGATGGTAGTTATTTCCATCGGGTAAGAGGAAATTTGGTGCATGTGCACCATGGCCAAATGGGCTATGAAGGCCATGCACCCCCCCCTCCCCAAGCGGAGGGGGTTGGCTACGGCCAATAACCACCGGCGACCACCCCATCAAGGGGGAGGAATGTGTGCGGCAACCCCATTCAAAGGGGGTGGCCGGCCATGGCCAAAGGGGCCATGGCCGGCCAATGCCAAATGGCCTTGGCCATGACCGGCCATGGCCAAGCCATGGCCGGCCATGGCCAGGCCGGTAGTGGCCGGCCAAGGCCAGGCCGGCAATGGCCGGCCTTGGCCAAGGCCTGCCGGCCTGGCCGGCCCTGGCAGTGGCCAGGGCCGGCCCTGGCCGGCCTGGCCGGCCCTGGCAGTGGCCAGGGCCGGCTGGCCTGCCCTGGCAGTGGCCAGGGCCGGCTGGCCTGCCCTGGCAGAGGCCAGGGCCAATGCCCTGGCCTCAGCCAGGGCCTGGCCGGGCTTGGCCGGCCTCGGCCAGGGCAGAGGCCCTGGCCGAGGGGGCCAGGGCCCCTGGCCGACCAGGGCAGAGGCCCTGGCCGGCCCTTGGCCAAGCCTCGGCCAGGGCAGAGGCCCTGGCCAGGAAGAAGTTGCAAGACCAAAAATTGGTCGACCAATTTGGTGTTTTTGGTCGACCAATCCGACAGAATGTCTGGGTCGATTGCAAATTTGCCAAATGACCCATACGGGGTAACAAAAGGCCTTGGTCAAACTCGAATGTGTCGATTAGTCCATACGAGGCTAACCACAGTGCCGACTAGTTCATATGGGACTAACGTTTTAATGAAGTTTTTTCTTTGGGCTCTACTCCTTGAAGACTAGCCATAGTGCTCTACTTCATGCGAGATTAGCCAAGTCATTGTGCTCTACTCTACGGAGATTAGCCAATGTACTTATGAAATTGGGCTCTACTCCTTGAAGATTAGCCTTATTGCTCTACTTCATGCGAGATTAGCCATGTCATTGTGCTCTACTCTACGAAGATTAGCCAATGTACTTATGACGTTGTGCTCTACTCTACGGAGATTAGCCAATGTATTTTAAATTTTTGAAAAAATACGTTTTTCAAAAACGCTTTTCTGCTGCAAAGTACTACAAGAGTACTAACATTTGATAAAGTGAGGGAGAAATATTGAAAGTTACTCTAGATGGTGATTGGAAACATAGTGACCTTTCCGACTCTAGAGTAACATCTTCAATATTTTTCGAAAGTAACTTATCAAATTATGAATATCATTCCAAGTGGGAGTTGATTTTAGAACTATCCATATGGGATATTCTATTATCATTTCAAGTGGGAATTATATCTGAAAAATACGTTTTCAAACTCGTTTTTCGCTGCTAGTACTATAAGAGTACTATTGTTTGATAAGTGATGGGGGAATATTGAAGGTTGTTCTAGATGGTGATTGGAATCATAGAGACCTTTTCGATTCTAGAACAACATCTTCAATATTTTTCGAAAGTAACTTATCAAATATAATATAATTCCAAGTGGGATTTGAATTTTTAGAACTATCCAAATGGGATACTCTATTATCATTTCAAGTGGGAGTTATATTTTAAGAATTTTTATGCAATGTTTTGATCGAACCTTCGGTTTTGTGTCTTTTGCAGCATTTTAAAAGTAAAATGTCTTCCGCTTCAAAGAATATCGTCGCTGAGTTAAACAAAGGTGAAAAACTCAACGGCGATAATTACAAACTTTGGTCCATTAAGATACAATACGTTTTAGAGGAGCAAGAAGTGCTCAAAACTCTAAAGAACGTAATGATTGAACCCGAGTTGGGCACTACGGCCCAACACAGACGAGACAAGGAAGCTTTTTGATGCTTGGTCTCGGAAGAATAAGATCGCGCGTATTACGTTATGAAGCAGTATGGCTGATGACATAATGCGCATCTTCCGAGAACATGACCTAGCCATGGACATATGGTCCAAGCTAGAGGAGAAGTTCGGTGGAACATCGGTGTCCAAACTTCGCGCCTTAACTATAAGGTTCGATACATATAAGAAACGTCCAGATCATTCCATGGGGAAACATCTGCGACATATGGCGAACCTTATCTCGGAGTTAAAGGACGCAGGTCATGTGCTCACTGATGAGCAACAAATCCAAGCAGTCATACGTTCCCTACCAAATGGGTGGGATCAAATGAAGATGCATCTCACTCACAATGAGAGCATCAAGACCTTCAGCGATGTTTCCAAGCACCTCGAATTAGAGGAAGAGCGGCTTGTGGCTGCCAAGCCAAGTGCAGAAGTGCACATGGTTGCTAGTTCCTCACACGGGGGAAAGAAACGTAAAGATCGTTCGAAGTCTTCTAATGAACGTAATAAGCAACCTGAGTCTACCAAGGAACCCAAACATAAGGGTGGGCACAAGAAATGGCACAAGAAGAAAGACTTGAAAAGGATCAAGTGCTTCAAGTGCAACAAACTCGGTCACTATGCTCGTTCGTGTACGAGTGGAAGTGACGAGGTAACTTGTAATACTAGTTACATATGTGTTTCTAGTTCAATATTTCTTGTGGAATCTAATCCATTTTGGGATAATTGATTCAGGTGCCACCGACCACATAGCAAAGGACAGACTGTCCTTCGTGGAGTATCACCGGATACCCCAAGGAATAAAGTGGATCAATGTAGGAAACAACACACGTGTTGTAAAGAAAGGCGTTGGGAATTGCAAGCTAGACTTGGACAACGGCCACACTCTCCTACTTTATGATGTTCTCTTCATTCCATATATTCAAAGGAATATTAAAACTGTGGTCAATATAATGGGTCTTGGTTATAGTTGGTTCCTTCATGATTGTAATATGGACCTATTTTGTAATAATTCCTTTATTGGTATTGGGTTTGTATTTCAAAGGATTTATTGTAATAAGTACAATGTATTTCCTCATGTAATGAAAATTTTCTTGTGACAAATTCTTTGACTAATGAGTCTAATATAATTTGTTGGCACACAAGGCTTGGTCATATTGGACCAATGCGTATAGATAGACTTGCCAAACGTGGCCTTCTATCCAATGTTTCAAAGGTTGAAATGTCGACCTGCGAACATTGCCTTGTGAGGAAATCTTGTCGCAAGCCGTTTGGAATCGGCACAAAGGCCGAGGTTCCATTACAGCTTATCCATTCGGACATATGTGGTCCGATGAATGTCAAGACAAGACGCGGAAAGTCCTATTTTTCATCACTTTTATTGATGATTTCACCCGATTCGGTCATATCTATTTGATATCCCACAAAAGTGAAAGCACTAAACCTGCTTTAAAAACTATATGAGTTTAGTGGAGAATCAATTAGATCGCAAGATTAAGGTCGTGCGAACCGATAGGGGCGGTGAATATCAATCAACAAGTTTGAAGGAACTTTTGTGATGAAAAGGGCATAGTACATCAGGTATCTATGCCTTATACTCCTCAACAAATTGGTGTTGCAGAAAGGAGGAATAGGACTTTAATGAAAATTGGTCCGATCAATCATGGCGCAAGCTAACTTGCCAATCACCTTTTGGGGTGATGCATTATTGACGGCCGCTTTCATTTTGAACCGTGTACCCTCGAAATCAGTTAGCTCCACTCCTTATGAGTTGTGGAACCAAAGGTCTCCTCACTTAAACATTTTGAAACCTTGGGGTTGTGCATCCTACGCACATATTTCCTCCCATAAGTATGGCAAACTTGGGCCAAAGGGAAGGAAATGTATCTTTATACGATACGCAGAAAACTTCAAAGGTTATGTTTTATGTTAGTCAGGAAGACAATGGTGGGCTAATTGAGTTTGAGTCGAGGGATGTCACTTTCTTGGAAAAACAAGTTTCCAAGACAGGGCGAGATAAGTCAGGACTTATCTCTATTTGAGATTTATGATCAAGAAGGATTACCTCATTCGAGTGGGAGAATTCTTGGTGAAAACGAAAATACGTTTCAACCTTCACCAATGGATTATACGAATGACGATTATCCTATTCCATACGGGAATAATGATCCAAGTGGGAGCAATTCTAATGACATTCCAAGTGGGAGTGATATTAGAATTGATCTAAATTCGAGTCAACAAGGACTTGAAGAATCTCAAATACAACGTAGTAGTCGTACAAGGTTGGCTCCTCTAAGATTTGAGGATGAATTTCCGCAAACCTTTATGACTTTACTACAAGATGATGACAAGCCTGCTACTTTCAAACAGGCCGCATCATGCCCTGCGAAAGACAAATGGATGGAAGCGATGAAGGAGGAATTGAAATCCATGAAAGTTAACCAAGTCTGGGACTTAGTTAACTTACCCAGAGGACATAGAGCAATTGGGAACAAATGGGTTCTCAAGATCAAGCATAAGGCTGATGGCTCTATTGACAGATATAAAGCTCGCCTTGTCGCGAAAGGTTTTACGCAACAGGAAGGGATAGACTACGAAGAGACCTTCTCACCTGTTGTGCGTTTTACCTTGATTCGCATGATTATGGCAATGGTAGCTTGCTTATACCTCGAATTACATCAGATGGATGTAAAGACTGCCTTTCTCAATGGAGAATTGGACGAGGAAATCTATATGGAACAACCAACAGGGTTTGTAAAAGAAGGAAACGAACATAAGGTTTGTAAACTTCGTAAATCCATATATGGTCTTAAATAATCCTCGAGGCAATGGTATATACAATTTCAAGAAGTTGTCTTATCAAATGGATTTTCCATGCTTGATGAAGATAACTACGTATATATCAAGAGGATTAAAAGCAAGCATGTTAATATGTCTCTATATGTAGATGACATTTTAATAACCAGAAAAAGACAAGGGCTTTGTGATGAATATCAAGGCTTGACTTTCATCAGTTTTGAGATGAAAGACATGGGGAAGCCACATATATCCTTGGAATTAAGATTTCAAGGAATCGTTCGAAGAAACTTCTTTCTCTTTCACAAGAGACTTATATAAAGAAGGTTCTAGAACGATTTAATATGCATGACTGCAAGTCCATTGATATTCATATAAGCATATGCGATAATTTATATCTGGAATCATGTCCAAAGAACCAAAAGGATAAGGAAATTATGGAAAAAGTTCCATATTCCAGTGCAGTTGATAGTCTTATGTACGCTATGGTGTGTACGAGACCGGACATCTGTTTTGCCGTTGGAAATGGTAAGCTGTTACCAATCCAACCCAGGGCAAGAACACTGGAAAGCGGTTAAGAGGATAATGCAGTATCTTAAAGGAACTGCAGATTTGCAAAAGACTATGATAAAACCAAGAAGGTAGACATAAGGTACATATCTACGCATGAGATGATAGAGGATCAGCTTACGAAAGCGATTCCCAGAAATGTGTTTTATAAACACTTATCATCCCAAGGATTGCGTATGAGCTGAGTTGTACCAATATATATTCCCATGTCTAAGAAAGATCAAATTTAATAAAAGAATAAGTTCTTTTTCAAACATTGCATATGAATTTCTTAAGAAATGTTTGTGTACAATTTTGAAATCTCAGTTGAATTGTGTGTATGTCGGACAGATAAAGGTTGGCTCTCTCACATGAGCAACCGCCTTATCTTATCAGATGGATAAGATAGAGATGAGACTAGTTTAAAGTCAAAATCATTAGACGAATGATTTAGAGTCATGACTTAAACAAGATAGTCGAATGAAAGATCGGCATCATATGGATGCTTACAAAAGATCTGAGATCTGTATCACAAGGATATTTGAAAGAGATCTCGTAGGATTTTTTAATCCTATCTGTCTTATGCAGGATGAGAGTCAGTGAATATTTCACGAGTAGTAAAGGGACTCAAAAAGATAGGCACTGTGGTGTCTGATCTTTTCATCCGTACAACATCATTAAGACATACTCTCCCTGGGAAAGGAGTGATGTTGTAATACGTGTTCATACCACGTATGCATTTCGACCACTGAGTTAGTAGCAATAGTGTTTGCTATTATGTGAGACTCAAAGGCCATACGGGTCTTAACTCTTACCCTCAAGGACTCCAATTGGTTCCTTTAGATTTGACGAGATGATCGCTATCTTAGCGTGTTACTTATGGGCTATGATAATTCGGCTCGGCGGGGCACGTTAGAAAAGCGAATCAAGTCAAAATCAGAAGGTTCGCAAGAAGAGGAAGATTGATTTCATATTCACATTTGGACTTTAATGATTCAAAGCTGGCCAGCCAATTGTGATCCAGATGGGATTCAATTGTTGAATATAAAGTATAAGAAATGTGAAGAAATAATCTAGGGTAAAGCATGCGTTGAACTACTCAACTTTGCACCTTCGAGGTCGTTGTGTATCTCTAACAAGTGCACAACAACAGACTCAACGCGCATGACGATCGCACGGTCTATTTCTCGGTATGATAGATGAAAGAACTAAGAGAAAGACGTTCTCTTACAATCCCCTCAAGTGTGAGTGGGAGATGTTGGATATGGAAGACGTTTGTACACCCTTGTGGGGGATGTACGAGGGAATACGGACCTCGAACGTCGCGTACACGAAGTCGTGTACAAAGGGAATCTGTTCCCTTGCGGAGAGGATCTCTGGATGAGTGGGAAAGTCGCATTATATATGCATAAGTGCATGCGACATATGGCTAATAAAGGGGGAATATCTTAAGCTTATGTTGTACCATGCATATGGTACAACTTAAGCTTATAATGTGCCATGTATCATGGTACACCTTAATTAAGTTGTTCCAAGGGAACAACTTACCCTAAAATAACTACCTTGGGGGCTATAAATAAGACCCAAGGGTAAGCCATTTCTTACACCTTTTGCATGAAATTCATGCATGCATCTTCATCCTAGCGAAGCTCTGCAGAAATATTTCCTCTCCCTCTATCCAAGTTCTTAATCTAAAGTAGAGATTTAGATTGTGGATTTAGTAGCCTTACTCCGTTCGTGAGTAGACTCGATCCGTCGTGGCGAATCCGAAGGCGAAGTTCGTAGACTACCGTGCCGCGTACGCAAGCGTAAGTCTAAACTTCATATTATCGATCCTAACTCTGTTTTGGCAGGATCCTACAACAACATCCCACAAGGCAAGCAATACCAATCAAAATTATAATTCTACTATCATATGCATATCACCTATACACTCAGGCAACAAAACATAACTACTTACGTCTAAACACTATATATATCTACCTACGAGCACATACTCATACGTGCTAACATATAGGTCACATAATAGGCCTACCCTCTTAACCATACGTACTCTTATTATTATCACTACTAACATACACATAGCTTTACCAATCATTTATTTCAACCATTCCAAGTATCTCTAATTACATACACTCCATTAGACATTCCAACGCTAACTCTTATATACACAGGCATCCCTAGTATAGTATAGCTATCCACACAAAAATCTATAACTACTAACACACAACAACTTCATACCATCACGAATAACTCCGAGTATATATATATATCACTCAATAGGCAAACATCATTATACTATGGAAATTCTCATTCAAGCCCACGTACACAACTTAGGTACGTGCACCACGACAACCTCACAAGGTCCAAGGGCCCGCTAAAACTTAGAGTTGACACAGACATTGAAGGACCCTAAGGCCTAAGCAATAAAGAGAGGTCGAGAGCGTGACGAGGGAAGGATCGATAAGCACGAGTTCAGATAGGACGAATACAAGGAGACAGCTTAGTTAGACGCGACATTGACTCAATGGTGATGTTTAGGTTGAGGGAAAAAAGGAGATGTAGTGATGCTTAAATAGGATACAGGAAAGGAAATAGGGTAAATAGCATAAGCTAAAATACGTGGATTTTGCAAACTGTTGTACTTCAAAGTTAAAATCCTCGTCTGTAAAGAAATACTTGGGGATTGATAAAACGAGTTGAAATGAGGTTGAGTCGAATATTCATAATAAGAGAAAATGTTTTATTGGTTTATATAAAATCAATGTAAAAGGAAGTAAAATTATTTACACGAATATTAAGGACATGGTTTAGAAAATTTTATACGTCAGCAGTTTAATATAATGTTGTCAAAAAGTTTTGGGAAGTCATAGAATGAAATCAAGTAACGGAAGAATTTAAACTCATGTTAAATGCTTTCAAAACTTTTAGGCTATGGAGAAATTTAAAATAACCAACATTGAAACTACTTTTAGAGAACCAAGGTTTGCTAGAAATGAGAAACTAATTTACATAATGTTCTTAATATACGAGCACAACAAGTCTGGCACGGATATAAAAATAGTTGAAAGTATGTATGGTGCACGGAAAAATAATATTAACGACTTAGTATAAGAATTATCAAGATCGAATAACAAATCCTTAAAATCAAATCATGGAGGGTCTAAAGCAGGATGTGGTTATGAAAATAGTAATTTTGCAAAAATCTGAAGTAGCGAAAACGACGAGCAAGTCTAACTTGCTGAAAGCTGAAATTCCATATGTCTTGAAAGTATATTAAGGTAAACACGACGTATCATTCGAATAACACAAATGAGTGGGAAAATTATAAATCGAATTGGGCAGGGAAAAAGTAAAACTAATATATGAAAGAACGACACATTTACATAAGTATGAAAAATATAGGCTGGGAAAAATATTATAAGCTAGAGTTCAAAAATTCCGACAAACGTTTTAAAAAATTAAATCAATGAAGGAGTATGAAGCATAAGTATATTAAAATTTTGAGCAAAATTAAACTTAGTGGAAGGGAAGAAAAAATATTTTCAGAAAGGTTCAAGATTTGCAATGGAGATGTTTGAAAATTTACGACGATCGTCATGAGGCGATCTCGTGAATCGAGGCAAGGAAATTTGGTCGGGTGATCAGAACATACATACGCCTAGGATATGATTCTGGAGGATCTACGGGGAAACTCCTACGGTCGACCAACTAAAGATTTGGAACTAGGCACTAAGACTTCTAAAGGTTAGACGGTAAAGGAAAGCGTTCAGCTTGGTCCGAAATCGATGAACCCAAAAGCGAACGACCGAAGGAAAACGAGAAGTCTAATATGGTCAGGGTTAGGCAAGGACCACTAGGGTAACTCCTACGGCGATCAATTGCTGACAGGGAGCCTAACTATCAATCAGGGGCCTCTAACTAGCAAGCACAGACGTCTAACTAAGTCTTCTTACCACCTAGTGTCGTAAGAAAACGACTAGACTCAGGGCTTATGACTTGGATGTTGCAATTTATTTGATGGGCATTCCGTTATTATCGTTGTTTCGTTAATTCGCAATTGCAAGACTGGACCTGCATGGGCCACCAACAAAACCTGTCACGCCCTGCTTCCCAAAAATATGGAGGCGAAGCGTGAGAAGGTCCGCTCAGACTTGAAGCTACAAAGCTGCAAGTCCGATAAGAGTCAATCAAATTTAAAACTGCAGGTCCTTGCAACGTGAACGAAACAAGATAATAATAATGAAATGAGACAAAAGAATAATCTCAGAATATCCATAAATATAAATTCCAACATCGCAGAAAAGCCACCAGGCTAAAAGAAAAAGAGACTAAAGGCCCAAACATGGCCAACAAAAGTACAAAGTACAAAACAACGGTGCTACGCACCAACAACTAACAAAAGGCCTAAAACAAAATAAAGCTCAACAAAGACTCAAAGAATGGTCACCGGTGTCCACCAAAATCCTCCTGGGCAATCATGGACTCAGGCTCAGCGTCAGCAACACATCACGTACACAGCAACGGTCTCTGGCTCAGGGTCTAACATGTGACACCCAAAAGAGCAAGGGGCACATGTCAGCAAGTCTACAAGAGACTTATGCAAGGAAACTGAAAGTAGGTAAAGCAACCTAGCAGTTCTAGCATGAATGCAATGACAAGGCAGTTTAAAGTATGAGTGCAACAAGTAAAGTAAAGTAAGGTAAAGTAAAGTAAAGTAAAGTACGAGCATGGCATTTAAACATGGCATGGATGACAAGTATTGCATGAATCATTCACAAGACAAGTACGAGACAAGAAAAGTAAGCACCTCGTGCACAGAGATTCCGTCTTTTGGCTAGAGGGCGGATCAGGCCACTCCTAAGCTCAAGTAACCGTTTATCCCTACCCCTCCACGTGTATCGGGCATTGGTTTCTAGCCAACACATGAGGCCCGCTTCTGGTCCACGAGCCAGGAAGTGTTTTAAACAAGTATGGCATAGGGGTGCACCTAGCCGGTCCAGGGAACCCGGGCATTGGCTTTTGACCAACACATGAGGCCCGTTTCCCCCGGAAGTAGTTTTCAAGGAGTACAAGTATTGTATCGTGTGCTACGAATGCAACAATCAACTGGAATGACATGTAAGATGCAATGCATGACAGTTAAAAGTGCGTACAGATAAGGAAAGTAAACGTGACAGTTTAGTATGCATGAACAACAAGTTTAAAGGGTTGGATCTAGCTTCGTTGTCAAGCTAGATCAATTAGGTGACGGATCTAGTTTCGTTGTCAAACTAGATCAAGTAGGCGTCTAGCCAGCTATCATTTCACTGACTAGTCTCTTTTACGCTAAAAGCAAGGAAGTGGCCTAAAAACATGGCCCTACACAAGAGTTGGCAAGTTTCACTTGCCTGCAAGCACGACGTCTGAGCACACCGTCCAATGAGTCCAAAAATCACAATTATCCTACGTGCACAAGTCCACCGGCCTAAAGTCCATATTATTAATCTTGATTAGTGAATTTAAAACAATTAAAATACTTTGAAAATACTGATTTTAGTCTTGATTAGCATGCATTGGGTTTGGGGTCCTAGGGGTGCAAAGCGTTACCTCAACACGACGCGAAAGCTACACCGGCGTCGGGTAGCGACGCCGGGGGTTGGAATAATAAAATCGCGCTCCAAGTCCAGATTCCAATTAGATTCCTCGCTGGAAATTTCAGAGCAATCATCCGGGCGACGATCCCAGATTCCAAAGCTCGCACGTGCGACGACGGGCTACGACGTGCGACGACGTCGTACACGACGAATCCTCAAAGAGCAAGCACCTAGGCGGGGCCCACAGTAGTCCTAGGGGCCTTTGGGGGACCCACAATAACTCTGGAGAACTTGGGGGGCCCACGGTGGCAAGCGATGCAACGGGTGCGGGGTTGCGACGTTTGGCCATCGGTCGTACAGCCTCGGTGCGGGGAGCTCCATCGGTCGCTGCAGGGGAACGGCTTGGTGCAGCGCAGCGGGTCGGTGCGGGCCTTGGTGCAGAGGGGTTTGTCGGTCGGGCGCTTGGGGCGGCTCGGTCACAGCGCTTGGATGCGGGGAGCGCAACGCTGCAACGTTGCAACGGTTGCAGCGTTGCGGAGATGCAGCGATGCGGGCGAGAGCATCGGTCGGGCACGGTGAGATGCGGGGTGCGGAGCGGGCTTGCGAGCGGTGTGGGGCGATGCGGATGAGCGGAGCGGGCGACCGGTCTGACCGAGGAGATCTCTCGGTCGGAGCGGGCGAACGGGGTGGGTGCGATGCGGAGCGGCTGTGCGGAGCTTGGTGCGGGTGGAGCAGCGGTCGGTGCGGGAGAACGGAGCTCGTTCTCTCGGTCTGAGCGGGGGAAGTTCGTCGCAACGTTGCGACGAATCGTCGCAACGTCAATTTTGGTTTTGGAGGAGGCTAGGGCTAATTTCTTGCGAAAATAGGTCTTCCTAGGGGTTGCTTATATAGTATAGATGGGTTGACTTGGTCTAGGGCTAAATCTAATAGGATTAGAAGTTTAAAATAATTTAAAATTTAAATCTAAACTTCTCCAACTCACCCAAGGATTTGACTTGGTCCAAATGAGCTGGAAATTTCCTCAAAAATTCTTTAAAACGTTTAAAACTCAAATAAATTTTATTTGGCCGAAAATAATTTATAAATTAATTATTAAAAATAATATAAAACTTGTTAAAAATATAAAAGTGGTCAAATAAACTCCAAAATTTATAAAATAAATATCGGGGTGATCGTGGCGACAAATGTGAGCTAACTAAGAAGACAAATCTCAATTTCGACGTCGGACGACGAGACTAAAAATAGAAACGTATCCCGTCAAGAGTGAGAATCGTCACGTCTCATCGAGTAAGTTTAAATTGTGGACAAACGACTCGAGAAGTGTCGTTCCAAGATAGTGCCACTATTTAATACTCTCAGAGACGTTCACAACGGCATATCACACAAAAGTATTCACTATCAAATAAAGTCTAAAATAAACACGTGCACGGACAAAAGCACGTGCACGAACAACGTACAACGAAAAGTGGTCGTTACAACGGTTCAATTAAGATTTTCCCCCGCAAAATCGTTGTTCCCCAAAAAAATTATTTCCACGCTCAAAATTGCGCGGAACAACAAATTAGCGTAAAAATATTTAGCGACACGGACGCATTCGGCGTGGAACAACGAAATCGGCGCATGCAACTTCAGCGCGGAACAACAAATTCGGCGCAGACGCCTTCGATGTAGAACAACAAATTAGTTTTAAAAAATTAGCGGGCGCCTTCGGCGCGGTTCATTTACGGGCATTCAAGATTTTCCCCGCAAAATATGTCCCAAAAAATATTTCTAAAGCCAAAATTTAAAAGAACAACAAATTAGCGTAAAAAAATTAGAGGCACGACCGCCTTCGACGAGGAACAATAAATTCGTGCGAGCGCCTTCGGCGCAGAGCAACAAATTAGCGTATAGACATTTAGCGGGCTCTTTCGGCCCTCTGCTTGAGGGTTAATTGAAACGGACGCCCAAAAAGCTCAACCCTCCTCTTTGAATGAACATTCTCATTGTTTTTTTGTTTCAATTTTTGTGGGTGGGTGTTTCGGTGAGTGGAAAATGGGTGAAAATGAGAATGGTGGGTATGGGTGTGTGTAGTGTCTTGAGGGTTTTGGTTTTTTTTGCTTGGGGTGCATTCAAGATTTTTTCCCCGCAAAATCTTTGTCCCCAAAAAAACTAAAAGAACAACAAATAAGCGTAAGAAAATTTAGAGGCACGGCCGCCTTCGGTGAGGAACAATAAATTTGGTGCAGGCGCTTTCGGCACAGAACAACAAATAAGCGTATAAAAATTTATCCGCCTTCGGCGCGGACGCCTTCGGACCTCTGCTTGAGGGGTTAATTGAAACGGAAGCCCAAAAATCTCAGCCCGCCTCTTTGAATGCACATTCCCTGTGTTTTTTTGGGATTCAATTTTTTAGACGGGTGTTTCGATGAGTGCAAAAACGGGTGAAAATGAGAATGGTGTGTTTGAGTGTGTATAGTGTCTTTGGGGTTTTGGTTTTTTGGTTGGGGTGCGATTTTGGGTGTTTTGGTTTGGGTGTGTTTTTGGGGGTTGGGTGAAGTTTTGTGTTTTTTGGATTTTGGGTTTAAGAAGGTTGTCCCATGTGGCGATGTGACATTGCCACATGGGACAAAGATTCAAAAACCTCTCTCTTTTGTAATATAGATAGTCATAACCCGTGCCCGTGGGCACGGTTCATTTAAGATTTTTCCCGCGAGATCTTTGTTACCTAAAAAATTATTTCCACAGCCAAAATTTTAACAGAACAACAAATTAGCGTAAAAATATTTAGCAGCACGGGCACCTTCGATGCGGAACAACAAATTCGACGCATCACCTTCGACATGGAACCATAAATTCAGCACGGGCGCCTTCTATGTAGAACAACAAATTCGACGTAGAAGAAAAAATTCGGCACGGAACAAATTAGCATGTTAACATTTAGCGGGCGCCTTTGGTGTGGGTATCCCCTCAAAATCTTTGTTTTCTCCAAAAATTATTTCTCCCTCCAAAATTTCCCCAAAAATTATTTCCCCCTCTAAAATTTAAACGAACAAAAATTTTGCCTTCGGCGTGGACGCCTAAAATCTTTGTTATACCCAAAAATTATTTCCCCTTCCAAAATTTAAATGAACAAAAATTTAGCAATTCCATAAAATTACCAGTTCAAGGTAATGCAACTAAACCAAATGTACCCTCCAACGCATGCATGAGGAAGGGAAAGTTAAGAAGTACAACACCAAAAACATATCCTGCAAGACCTGCTCTTCTTCTCAAAGCGAAATATTCAACATACATACTCTTTTCAGTGTTGCTCATAATCCACCTAAAGCATCCCATTTTTTATAAAAATAGAAAAAAAATAATAGGCCATAGAACATAAACAGCAAGGAAACGAAATTACTGCAAAAACATTCCATTGCTTGGCAAAAAAATACATTGACAACATTATTTCGTTCATACTTATTAAGATGCTCATCACATACACTGATCTCATTTGAAATGAAAAAATAAATAAAAGATAGAATGACTAAGTACACTAATACATTGATCCGAAATCAACTCCTCCAGCTTTCCATCAGATCCCGGGTTAGGTCTTTGGTGGTTTTACAACCATTCTTGGCCATAAATACACTGATAACTGTCTATTAGTTTCTTTCTAGGTGATCACATCATCTCTCGGCAAAAAAAGTATCCAATCTAATTAAAATTTCATGGTTATGCCGGGCAGACTGCTTGTCCTCACGTTCATCGAGATTTAACACATGTAATAGCTTGGATCCATCCAGGAAGCTCCAGTGAACATACCTACATAACATGACATTTTGGTTATTTGTTCATGATTTCATTTGCAAACACTTTATTTTGGTTATTTTGGTTATTTGCAAACACTTTATTTTGCAAACTCAATTGCAAACTCAATTTCAAACTCAAGCTTTCATCAATTTCAAACTCAAGCTTTGTCCTGTTAATATTCTTTCATCAATTTCAAGATTATCACTCAAACCCAAATATATGTCCTGTTAATATTTTGCTAAACCCAACAATTTCTTTCAAGATTAACATTCATATTTCAAGATTCAAAAATTGCTAAACCCAACATTCAAAAATTATTTTATGTTAGTAGCAATGCATATGAAAATTAACCAACATTGAGTAGCAATTACACATGTATATGAAGAGCTCATATCCCATTAACCAACATTGAGTAGCAATCCTAACAATTTGCATATGAAGAGCTCACCAATTAACCAAAATTGAGTAGCAAGTACATGTGTGTGTAATTGATAAACCCAACATTCAAAAAACTGATATGCATATTATTTCAAGATTAACATTCAAAAATAAATATATGTCCTGTTAATATTTTGCTAAACCCAACAATTTCTTTCAAGATTAACATTCATATTTCATGATTAACATCCATATTTCAAGATTCAAAAATTGCTAAACCCAACATTCAAAAATTAATTTATGTTCTTAGCAATGCATATGAAATTAACCAACATTGAGTAGCAATTACACATGTATATGAAGAGCGTATATCCCATTAACCACCAGTGATTGTGCAATCCTGACAATTTGCAAAATATTGGAGTGTAAATCAAAAATTGGAGTGTATGAACTTGGATTAAATTCAAAATCCTGTCAACTTGACTTAAATTCAAAATCCTACATACACAGACTCAAGTTGAACTTGACTTAAATTCAAAACAGGATTTTGATGTACACATACTCAAGTTGAAGTGTAAATCAAACTTATGCTTGCAATTATGCTGTTATGCTGTCAATATTCTTGTAAATCAAACTTGTAGACATACTCAACTTGAATTAATTTGAAGTTATGTTGTCAATATTCTTGTTAGCTATACAGGTTATCAATTTCAAAATACTCACCTATTGACAGCCCACCTATTTAGTTCTCACATTAAGAATTTCAATTTCAATTTCACCTAATATTTGAAGTTATGCTGGATTGGCAGCATAACCTATTTAGTTCAACCTAAATAGGTTGAAATTTGAAGTTATGCAAAAAATTGAATATATCTGAAAAGATAAAAAAACCATATGCTAAATCTGAAGAGAACTGATTATACAAAACCAAGTAGCTGAAAACATATAGCTGAAAAGAGCATGAAAAAAACCAAATGATAAAAAAACCATATGCTACATCACAGAGCTGAAGAGAGCTGACAACAAAATGAAGAAAAACATAAAAGAGAGCTACATCATAGTCATCTTAGCAATATTGAATTCAATATTTGCTAGTCATATTAGTCATCTTAGCAATTCAATATTTTAGTCATGCTATCAAAAAAATACCAATCTCTAAAATTCCATACATGATAGCTCTTCATCTTGATTTTAAACTCTTCATATGCTTGGAATACACTCAATCAATAAATACACTCAGCAATCTCTAGAAATAAATACACTTAATCAATTTTAAAATGAGAAATTGGTTTCAACAATCTCATTTTATTCAGTATAAGCTTGGAATGCATTGTCATGTTATTAGCAATCTCAATCAAGTGATGGTTTCAAAATGGATGGGGGCTGCAATGAACTAAAAAGTGATGGTTTCAAAATTGATAGCAATCTCAAACTGAAAATACACTCTGCAATGAACTCAGCAACTCTCACATTCAGCCATCTCAGTTGCAAGATTAGCATTGTCCTGTTATTAGCAATGCATATGAAGATTAGCATATGAAGCTAACAGGACAATGCTATTAGCAATGCATTGTCCTGCTAATAGTTTCAAAATGGATAAGAGTTGTCCCACAAATAAAAGGTTCAAATTTCATTTTTGGGTTTCAAAATCAATTTCCAAGGATTACATCCAAGTCCAGATATAATGAAATTGACAGCACATGTAAACCAAGTTCAGGACATCAAGCTTGATAAGTTTTGGCTGAAGGAAAGTGTAAAAAAATTTGGTGTATGTTCAATAATACAAAACAGTGTGCTGCAAATTAATCAACAACAAAGCTTGATGTCTTTTCAATAATACCTTGGCTTGAAAGCTTGATGTATTTTCAAAGCAAAGTGGTGGGGTCTTCAGATTTTTGCAAAAGATTCCTACAAATATTTAAACCAAACTCATGTAATTGCTATTGATTGTTCATGTAAACACATGTGCAATTTTGAAGTATCAGTTCATGTATTTCAGTATTCATTGATTGTGCAATACATATGATGCTTCAAGTATTAAATTTGCAAAATCCATGATATTATCAGTAGCAAGCAGGAAAATTGACAAAATTCAAAAAAAATTTGTATATTTGCAAAATCCATGATATTCTCACCTATCTTGAATGGTGGTTTTCATGCAAAATATATCTACTTCATATATCCATGTCGAATGTTGGTTTTCATGCAAAATATTCTCACCTATCTTGAATGTTGGTATATGAATGATATTAAAAACATATACAAAAATATATAAGAGTGATATTTAAAATTTCATTGCAACTTCATATGCAGAGCTTCCCACTTAGGTATATCTTTCAACATAGACTTTCAACATGGACCTTCCCACTTGGCCATTTGATTTTTTTTCAGCAAGTTCAATTTTTTCAGCAATCTTGGAATCTTGGAAGTTGCACTGAAAATTATACATGAAAGCTAAATGAAAATTACACCCAAGTGCACTGAAAATTACACCTAATTACCAATTCATCAAACTTGAGATATTGACCCCCTCTTCAATTGCATTAATGTATTTTTGAATATCTCAATTTATTAATTACACCCAAAAAATATATCAAGCTTGATGCTGATATGAATTACTGAAAATATATTAATATAAGTTCAGGACATAATATATCAAGCTAAGATTGTTCAGGACATAATATACCCAATTTTGGATTAATATATTTTTGAATCCAATTGCATTATATCCAGTTTGATATATTGGAAGTTGCTATTATATCCAGCTTATCAAGCTTATCAAGTTTACATTGTGCTATTATGTGTATAATATATCAAGCTTATCAAGTTTACATGTAAATTGTTCACTTCCAATATATCAAACTTGATAAGCTTGATAAGCTTGATAAGCTTGATGGATATATTGGATGTTGCTATTAAGCTTATCAAACTTATCAAGCTAAGATTGTTCATGACATCCAATGTTACATCCAATTGCATTAATATATTTTTGAATATCTCAATTTCTCATTAACATATAAATATCTCAATTGCACTGAAAAATTGAATATATAGTTTGCATAAACTCAAAAATATAAATATCACACCCAATTAGATATGAAATATATATTCAATGTAAATATATTTTAGAATATCTCAATTTCTCATTAACATATCAAGTTTTCTCCATAACTGAATACACATCTCTAACCAAAAACATGCCCAATACAAAATTACACATTCAATCAATTTCTCTCCATACCTGAAAAACCAAACTCAAAACACCAAGCTGTGATGAAGCTCTAACCAATGGATGAAGCTCTCACTGAGAGGTTGATCTACAAGGGGAGTATGGGTGCATGATAATACAAAATTACACAGTCAGTAAAAAATTCAATTGGGTACATGATAATACAAAATTAACAGGATATCAAGTTTAGCATTAAAAAATTACACATTCATTAAAAAGTTTGAGTGACCTTAGATATGTTTGAGTGAGTTATATATGTTTGATAACACATATTAACAGGACAATTGGTTACTCAGAATATTAACATTATTAACATTATGATATCAGGATATCAAGTTTACTGAATATCACTCAAAAATTTTTAAAATTACGAAGATTACTCAGAATATTGGTTACTCAAAAAATTTTATGAAGATTATGAAGATTGATCAAAAAATTATTAACATTACTCAGGACAATTGGTTACTCAGGATATCAAGTTTAGCATTATTAACATTATGAAGATTACTCAGAATATTAACAGGATATCAGAAAATTTTTATATCTTGGATATAAACATTGTCCTGTTGTCAAGTTTAGCATTGTCCTGTTAAAAATTAGAATATTAACAGGATATCAGGACAATGTATCTGAAAAATATAAACATGATATCAGGACTTGGATTTATGTTAAAAATTAGCAGGATATCAGGACTTGGATATCCTGTTAACATTGTCATGTTAAAATTAACATTGTCCTGTTAAAAATTAGCAGGATATCAGGACTTGGATTTTTAACAGGATATCAGTCCAAGTTAACATATTAACATGATATCAAGATAACCTTCTCCGGATATCAAGATATCAATCCAAGTTAACATATTGACTTGGATATCAAGATATCAAGATATTAACATATTGACTTGGATATGGCTGAAAAAAATAGAACTTCTAAATTTACAGCCATTCAGCCATTCAGCCATATCAACAATGTTTATCAACAGCTACATGACACATTTCTTCAAACATTGTAGACAACCTCACAACAGGCCTTTATATAAATTTTTGAAGCTCTCTTTATCACAATGTTTATCAAAAAACTTGGTCACATGAAACATAAACTTGGATAAACATAAATTTGATATGAAATTGCAGACATAATGTTTATCAAAATGTTAATAATGTTAACATGGATTTATGTTTATCAAAACTTGGATAACACATATTAACAGGACAATGTTTATCAAAAAATTTTGTATTATCATGTTATCCTGTTAATATTCTGAGTTATCCTGAGTATTCTGAGTTATTAAAAATTTTTCTGATATCCAAGATATATTTTTCTGATATAAACATATAAAAAATGCTAAACTTGATTTTTAATAGGATATCCAATTGTCCTGTTAACTTCATATCATGCTATCTTGCTATCCTGTTAACAGGACAATGTTAACAGGATATCCAAGTCCTGATATCCTGTTAATTTTTAACATTGTCCTGTTAACATTGTCCTGTTAAAATTAACTTGATATCCTGTTAACAGGACTTGGATTTTTAACAGGACTTGGATTTTTAACAGGATATCAAGTTAATATGTTAACATGACTTGGATTTTTAACAGGACAATGTTAAAAATGCTATCCTGTTAACAGGACTTGGATTTATGTTAAAAACAGGATATCAGGACAATTGGATATCAAGTTATAAATATTAACAGGATATGTTAAAAATTAGAATATTAACATGATATCAAAAAAAAATTTAACAGGACAATTGGATTTATTTTTAACAGGATATCAAGTTTAGCATTATTAAAATTTTATATGTTTATAACAAGATATCAGAATATTAACAAGATATCCTGTTAAAATTTTTTTTTAATATGTGTTATCAAAAAATGTTTAAAATGTTAAAAATTGAACATTATTAACTTGGATTTATGTTTATCAAAACTTGGATAACACATATTAACAGGACAATGTTTCTAGCATTTTTGAAACATAAACATAAGTTTATAGCGTCAAATGTATCCATCCAAGTTCAATTTTTTTGATATGAAATTGCAGACAACCATATCAAAAAAAAAATTTGATCAAAGGAAACATGAAAATAGGAAATATGTTGAAAAAAGGCAAAGTTCACAAAGCTCACCAAGAGGGTGCTTGAGCTCTCCCGTGATGAAGGCTTGATGTGCTTGATATGATTGCCTGATGGTATTCCTCTCCCGTGATCTGAGGTAGAAGAGGGTAGGTAGAAGTCTGAGGTAGAAGAGGGTAGGTAGAAGAGTGCGCTGGAGGAGGTAGAAGATGATGGCGATGCTGGAGGTAGAAGAGGGTGATAGCTCTGCCTTGAGGAGGTAGGATGCTGGAGGTAGATGATGGCGATGCTGGAGGAGGTAGAAGATGAGCTGCTTCCTCTTGGCGCGCAAAAATAAACAACAAAAAACTCATTTCCCTCCTCAGCGTTGATGTGGTGTGAAATTATGTGATGTGATCAAAAAACTTTCCCCCTTAGAGTTGATGTGATCAAATCCATTTCCCTCCCAATGGTAGCTAGGTAAAACAAAATTTTGAAAGTTTGATTTCTCAAAAATCTCAATTTCTCATATCTCAATTTCTCAACACACCCAATTACACATAACAACACACCCAATTTCACATAACCAAAATCTCTTATCCATTTTCTCTTAACCAAAATCTCTTATCCATTTTCTCTTAACCAAAATCTCTTATCCATTTTCTCTTAACCAAAATCTCTTATCCATTTTCTCTTAACCAAAATCTCTTATACATTTCTCTTATAAACAACACACCCAATACAAATCTAAACATAACCAATTTCTCTTATACAAAAACTCTTATCCAATTTCTCTTGATAACATCCCTGTTTTATAATATAGATATGTATGTTTGATGAATATAAGTGAATGAAACTGTTTGGTATGTAGGTATTGAGGTGTGCGTGATTGTTTGTATATGTATACGCTTGTGTGGGGTGTATATGGATATTTATATTTATTTGACTATTATGGCAGTATATGCGTAGGATATGCAAGTGTGGTTATATATATAGCATATGGGAGAACGCATTATGTTTGTGCACTCTTGTGTGTATTATGTGTGGTATATGTACCTATCTGTGTGAGGCAGTAGGTGCATCGCTATGAATGTGAGATTGTGTGTGTATTTAACTATAATTATAATTGTGGACCTTATGGTACTTGATCATGCAAGTGTTAGTATGTGCTCATCGATGTATGTTGGATACGACTAAATATTATGTGTATATAGATATTTATGTGCCTATAAATGTGAGTGAACTCATATGACTAAATAATGGGGTATAGGGATCCGGTGTATGTACGGTGTGACACCGTGATAATGACCCTGTTAATCAAGTAATGGTGTGTAGATTAATGTGTATTGTTGTGTGCTTGTGCATGCATATAGACGTATATGTAAATATATAAACAAGTAGAACATAAGTCGTTATACTTGAAGGTACTGTGAGATATATATGAGAGCATGACATGTATGAATGCCTCATGAATCGTGATATGGATATGATGTGATGTCATACCATATAGATATGAGTAGTGATCTAACTACATGTAATAATACGTATAGAGACTTATTTGTGGTGTGTGATATATATGTTAATGTGTGAATATGTGTGCCTAGATATTTATGTGTAAGACATATATGTATGTATATCTAGTGACATAGTGATGTGGGTGTGCTACTATACGAATAGTAGGACGTATCCGTGATATAAATGTGATGCGGATGTGTATGGATGACAATGAAGCATATAGTGTATATAGGTGTGGGGTAGGTATGTATTCTTGTTTATGCTTCATGGTTAATAAGACCATCATACCTAGCTGACCTTTGGCTGGGTTCACACCCTAGAAAGTCCGAGGACGTACTTTATTTTAAGGCGGGTAGGATGTCATGCCCTATTTTGAACTATACGTGTATTCTACTGAACACACGTGGTATTTCTACTTACGATACATGGGTAGGCATGAAATAAATGTAGATATCGATGTATGTAACATAGTGCAAGGGGGATTGGGCCGTAATATGTGGCTAAGGGAAGTTAATGCGAAGTGTAAATGCGGGATAAGTGCGAATGACGCCGCGTGTATTATTTAACGCATATGTATTAGACGTGTGTGAGTGATGCATGTATGCATGCATGGATGTGTGTGGATGTGTGTAGGGAGAGCCATGCTAGTGTGAAAGGGGTTAGGGGTCAATGGCAACCCCGTAAATTTTTAGAAAGGTTAGGGGCAAAACGGTCATTTGGACTAAAGCTGCCGTGCATACATGCTAAAGTAGTATGTGCATAAAGTAATGGCAAACTTGTAAATACCTAAAAGTTGAGGGGCGTTTTTGGGAGGGTATTTTGGTCATTTAGCATGTTGCATGCTTATCCTAAGAGTTTTCTAATAATAGATATTTTAGGATAAACTTCTCCCTTTATCTTTACTTTTCTCTTCTTTTCTCTTTTCATTTTTCCTTTCTTCCCTTTCCCTTCCTATAGGGCCGGCCACCCCTCTTCCAATTGCTCTTTCTCTTCCAAATTGAAACCCTAAATCTCCCTTACAAAAATCAAGAATCTCAAGTGGGTTGCATATGGGAAGAAGTTGGAGAAGAAAGGAAGAGAAAGAAAGGAGAAAAATCAAGTGTTTGAGGTAGGATTCCAACTTGGTTTTGGAAATATCTTTAGGGCTTCTTTATATTATGTTTCATATTATGTTTTACTCAATTTGTAGTATGGGTAATCAAGTTTATGTGCCATGATTCAATTTCACCAATTTCCCCTTGAAATTCCAAGCAAAACCACCCCTTTTGAAATTCTGAAATTCTGTTGTATGTTGTTGTAATTTAGGTTACTGTAGCTTGAATTAGGGTTCGAAAAAATATATACTTGTATATCTTGAAGTTATACCCCAAATCATATAAATTTTGATATATGTTCAATTCAGAAATTAGAAGCAAAAATTCCATCTTTACAACATGTCTGTTTGATCTTCAATCTGGCCACAGTTTCGTAAAATTGACTTCGGTACCTGCACACACAATGGAATTTGATGTTCTTGGTCTTGTTGGAAAGTTAACAAGTTTATCTATAATTTCATCACAGTGCTTATATTTCAGAATTCTGGCTGCAACATGCCTAAAATTGGCTTTAATACAGACCCTGAAATCTGTCTAAAAAACAGATTTGACAGACTTCACCAAATAATTCACTATAAATCATCTAGTAATATTTTTACCTGAAATTTTATCTGTGAATCCACGACTATTATACCTAGGTCATTATTTCAAATTCTCAATGCAAACTGATGTTATATGGCCATGTATTGTCACTTTATGTAAATTCCAGCAAGCTGAAATATTAGAGTGGTGATATGAATTGTGCAATGTTGACAATCATACTCCTATTGTCCATGATTGTTGTTATTACTTAAAAGGAAGTTTGATTGGTGTGATATGCTATTAAATTGTTAATGTGATTGAGATGTGGAATCTGATGCATACCATGTGTTTGTGAAAATGCCTAAGTGAAGGCAAATGCTAGAAATTGAGAAATACTCAATCATATGATTATGATATGATATTTGATATAAACATGTAATGTTGGGAGCATGCTGTTGGACGTAACGATCTAGAAACTCTAGTTTGATGATGACAAACGGGCATTGAGATTAATGTGTGCGCTAAGTGTGTTTTCAGGAACGGCAAGGTCATAGCTCATTACGTTGGTGAAATTGCTATTCCTATAGCAATTTGGGAGAAGATGAAGTATTGTTCACAAAGCAATTTGAATTGGTCAATATTGGAGACAGATGGAGCCAATTTAGGAGTTGATCAAATCATTTAGACAGATTTGAAAAGATTTGCTTCTACCAAAAATCCTATTCAATCATCAAATCAAATCCTACCCCATCCTCATGAAACCCTAGCTTGTTTTCTATATAAGCCCCTCATTAAACCCAAGTTAGGTGGTCGGTTGGGAAAAAAGGGCACCGAACTCAAGTTGCGGCACAAAAAAATCATAAACCCTCAAAAATCCCCTCAGGTGTCGCACATCTTTTTTCTGGGAAAAATCTCCAAGCACTTCATTTCAAATAGCACTTAATTTCTCCAACATCGATTCAAGCTGTGCACAAAATTCCTCTTATCACTTTTGAAAACTCCAAGAGTACATGCTTCTTCCCTTTTGAATAATTCATAAACCCATGAACCCAAAATCCCATTGAGGCATGTAGGGAATTGAGGCCGACTATTTTCTTTGCTCAATGACATGTACACCCCTTGGAATCATCAATGGGAAGTGCAGCACTCTTTGTTAATTGATATTTTATTTGCCTTCTTCATACTTTTGTGATTTGTGTTTGCAGGTTTAAAAAAGGGGGGCAACCTGACACAATTCCTCCTTCAGGCATAATACATCAAAGAGGATCACGCACAGAGTTTTGTAGCAGCCGCACCCCTACGCCTTTGCTATTCTCAGAGCATAAGCCCCAAAAATATTCATCATCTCCTGAGTTTTGCTTGATCTCCAGAGTTCTATTTTTGTTAATCTCCAAGAGCCGTGGGTGTATTGATTTTGTGTGGCAGCCGAAACATTGGCCTCTTTTGTTTTTGCATCTTCATCCAAAAGAAAAGGGGGATAATCCTAAGAGATCCGAATTTGTTTTTTGGTTGCACTTTTGTTTTGCAGGCACAAGATTTAGAGGAGCTGCCGCACGCAAAGGAGAATGAGAAGCCAGGAAACAAAACAAACATTATTTATTCAAGTCATCAAAGGATAAGTGCACAGTTTATTTTAAAAGATCTCATTTACTTGCCAATACCCAACATGTGAGAAGTTCTGAGTTTTTTATTTCCTTTTTGACCTTTTAACTTGTCTTCTTGTTTTTTTACAAGGACCCCACAAATTGCTACCTCTTGATGTTGAAACGAGAGAGTCCAACACATCATCCATGCTGTCTTGGCCCTTTGATGCCGAGCAACATTCATTAAGCAACTTGCAAAGCCAAAGGCCGCATCATCTGAAGAGGGGACAAGCCGCAATCATCTAGGATGAGTCAAAGCCACAACTTGAGTTGCAGACGACGAGATGACGACATCTTGTCAGATTCAGATCTGACCCGTGCTTATTGGCAGAGACGACTACACAGACACGATCTGAGCATCCCTAAACTCTATACTTTATATCTGTGTTATTCGTGTAGCGATCTCTGTTAGTGGAAACTTTACCTTCTATGTTACTTTTTGGGGACCTGAGGACTTTGGGAGTCGTCACGGAGTGAGAGCATCTGACTAGATTGAGAGTGTAGAGCACGTGGTGTGCATACGAGCTAGGTGAGAGTAGATTTGGGATCTTGACTCATTGTAGCTGTACAAGATTACATATCTATCTAGTATTTGCTTTCGGGGGCTGGAGTAGGTCGTGGAGACGACCGAACCAGTGTATATTTGTGTGTATTCTGTGATTGCTATTTTATTACCCTGCATGTGCTTATAACTGCGTGTGATTTCTTGTGGGTTGCACGAGAATTTTTGTTAGCCTATACCCCCCATCTAGGCTATGATCCAAATCCAACAAGTAGTATCAGAGCCAGTTTACCTGATCTAGTCTAGATTTTTTTGATGACCATGAATATATCTGATTGTGCATTTGCTGAAGGTCAGTCTATAGCCCGTCCCCCTAAGTTTAACGGTGTAGACTTTGCATATTGGAAAGCTAGGATGAAAATCTATTTAGTATCTGTAGATTATGATGTGTGGGATATTGTTGAAAATGGTTATAGTCTACCCACTATTAAAATTGAAGACGCTGTTATGATTAAGCCTAAAGACAAGTGGGATTTGGCTGATAAGAAACTTTATACTCTTAATGGTAAAGCTATGAATGAGCTTATATGCTCTATTGATAAATCTGAGTTTAATCGTATCTCACATTGTCTAATTGCGTAGGAAATCTGGCATACTCTGGAGCTGACACTCGAGGGAACATCGCAAGTGAAGGAATCTAGACTTGCGTTGCTTTGCATAGAATATGAGACCTTCCACATGCTACCAACAGAATCTGTGAAAGAGATGTTTGCGAGGTTCACGGACATCGTCTACAAATCCAGTTCCCTCGGTAAGCCATACTCTAGCCATGAACAGGTACGAAAGATCTTATGGGCACTACCAAGCTCGTTCAGGTCTAAAGTCACCGCTATTCAAGAAGCTAAGGACTTATCAACAATGAAAGTGGAGGACTTGATAGGCAACCTAATATCACACGAGCTTGAGTTGCAGAGTATAGAAGCCAGAGAGAAACCTGAAGAGAAGACCAAAGCTTCCACACCATTAGCTCTTCAAGCTAACGACGACGATCTTGATGAAGAGCAAGCCCTAATGGTCAGAAACTTTAGGAGATACATTCAGACTGATCAAGAAAGAGCTGAGATGTGAAAAAGGTTCATTCGTTCTAATAATTCTAATTTTGGTAGAAACTCCTCTGCTCAGAAAGCTATTAATAGAAATGAATGTTTTAAATGCAGGAAAAAAGGGACATCACATAAAAGATTGCCCACAACAACACACAGCTCAAGTAGAAAAAGGGAAACCCAGAGTGCTGACGTGTGATATGGATAGCGAAGCTGAGGATGAGGAGGATGAACATGAAGCCCACTCCATCATGGCATTAATGGCCAAACACAATGAGGTAGAATTTCCTACTAAAGCTGAACTTTTAGAAATCTGTGAAGGAATGCAATGTAGAATTGATGAGTTAGAAGCTGATGTGGATAGTTATAGGAATGATAACTTTGATATGCAACAAACTGAGTATGATATGTCTATAGAAATGAAAAATCTTAAACAAGAGCTTGTTGCATGCAAATCTACCATTACCATGTTAGAAAAAGAGAAAGCTAGCTTGCCTGAAAAAACTGATTGTCTTTCATGTCCCTCTTTATTAAAGGATATTAGCATGTATAAGCTAGATAAGATAAAGCTTGAAGTTGAAAATGAATTGTGTTCTGAAAAGATTAACATGCTAAATCTTGAACTTAAAGAAAAAATGAGGGATTTTGAAAAGAAAGAAGAGGAAAACAAGCGAGATTTCATTAGTAAATGCACTTTGCTTGTGAATGAAAATGATATCTTGAAATCCAAAGTCACCACCCTAGAATTGTCATTAAAGAGATTTTCCATTGGAAAACAAAATTTGGACATTATTCTTGGAAATCAACTTTATGACAATAATAGACGAGGACTAGGATATGGTTCTAAAAATGTTGAAAAATTAAATTATAGAAAAGTTCACATTGAAACAACAGATGTTGGAAATTTTCATGCAAAGTGCTTTACATGTGGATGCATTGGTCATACTTCATATCATTGCAAATATAGGAACAAAAACATTAAGTTCAAACAAATATAGGTTCCTAAATCTTTGATGACTAATGTGAGTGGACATTGTTGGATTCCAAAGTCACACATAACCCCTACCATGTAGGTACGATGGAGATTTGGCGAGGAGTTTTTAATTGAACGTTTTCATTATATAGCTCCTTAGCCAAACGATGACGCGAAGGTATATTTCTTTTCCCTCTTTGAATTCATTGCTTACCTTCATAGTTTGCGTTTGTGCTTGATTTAATTCTTATTTGTGTGCTTGTTTGTTTGCTTGTTTAGGCTTGTTTAAGTTCTTTTTTAAAAAACAAAAAAAACAAAAAAAATTTGTGCTTATTGAATACCTCCTTATGAATATTTATAATTGGTATTATTAAATGTTCATCCTTATCCCTTGTAGAAGTTAATTCATTATTGTTGTATTTACATGAACATGTTGTTATCCTTTTAGTAGACATGACATGTCTCAAAATTTTCAAATTTGACTTCTACACCTACATGCGCACTTTCATGATATATCAGACTTTTAGTACTTTTGGAGATTCTTTTGAAGAACAATGGAAAGTGAATGTAGGAATAATTAAATTCTAAATTTTCTAAGGGATATGAAGTGCTTAGCCATGAATAAAAATTGAGCACAAAAGAATTGAAAAAAAATGCTCCGTATGAAAAATGGATACACTTCATGGCTAATACATAACCCACGAGTATCCAACTTATGCTAAATAGGTAATCATTAGTGTTGGTGTATCTAACTCGTCAAGCAATGCACCCCACATTTAAAAGTCCTTTAAGGCTATGGTTTGGGGTTTGGTATCTTGAACTCATCTTTGATGAGGTGAGAAAAATCAATCCTAGTGATATTCATGAAAATTGGAAAATGTGGATTGATTTGGTTGATTTTCTAAAATTGAATCTCCTTTAGTACTTTATTGTTTATAATCACTACACTTACACAAAGGTGGAGAAGTCTTGTTATGAATTCTATGAGCTTGAATTGTTTGCTAATTAGAAGAGTCCTGTAAATGCTAGCTATAACTTATAATGGTTTATTTTTGCATGAGATATTTTTGGGACTTCATTAGCCCACTTTTAATGATAACAAAGGGGGAGAAAGAAAAAGAAAGATTTGGTATGTCGGTACTATATGAGATTTGGTATGTCGATATTATATGTTGAAGGGGGAGCTTGAGAGAAGGGGGAGCATGCTTATATGCTTATATTTGCTACTTATTGTACATGCATTGTAATGCGTGTATGTCTCATTCCATATCATCCATACATCATATTGCATTACACCCTTCAACACATATTGCATGCATTGTATTGTAATGATTATATGCTTATATTTGCTACTTATTGTGCATGCATTGTAATGCTTGTATGTCTCATTCCATATCATCCATACATCATATTGCATTACACCCTTCAACACACTTCACACACTCATATTCAATGTACAAATCTTTCTTTGGTTTGTCATCATCAGAAGGGGGAGATTGTTAGACGCAACGATCTAGAAACTCTAATTTGATGAAGACAAACGGGTGTTGATATTAATGTGTGCGCTAAGTGTGTTTTCAGGAACAGCAAGGTCATAGCTCATTACGTTGGCGAAATTGCTATTCCTATAGCAATTTGGGAGAAGATGAAGTATTGTTCACAAAGCAATTTGACTTGGTCAATATTGGAGAGAGATGGAGCCAATTTAGGAGTTGATCAAATCATTTAGAGAGATTTGAAAAGATTTGCTTCTACCAAAAATCCTATTCAATCATTAAATCAAATCCTACCACCATCCTCATGAAACCCTAGCTTGTATTCTATAAAAGCCTCTTATTAAACCCAAGCTAGGTGGTCGGTTGGGAAAAAAAGGGCACCGAAATCAAGTTGCGGCATAAAAAAATCATAAACCCTCAAAAATCCCCTCAGGCGCCGCACATATTTTTTCTGGGAAAAATCTCCAAGCACTTCATTTCAAATAGCACTTAATTTCCCCAACATCGATTCAAGCAGTGCACAAAATTCCTCTTATCACTTTTGAAAACTCCAAGAGCACAGGCTTCTTCCCTTTTGAATAATTCATAAACCCATGAACCCAAAATCCCATTGAGGCATGCAGGGAATTGAGGCCGGCCATTTTCATTGCTCAAGGACACGTACACCCCTTGGAATCATCAATGGGAAGTGCAGCACTCTTTGTTAATTGATATTTTATTTGCCTTCTTCATACTTTTGTGATTTGTGTTTGTAGGTTTAAAAAAGGGGGGCAACATGACACAATTCCTCCTTCAGGCGTAATACATCAAAGAGGATCACACACAGAGTTTTGGAGCAGCCGCACCCCTACCCCTTTGCTATTCTCAGAGCATAAGCCCCAAAAAATATTCATCATCTCCTGAGTTTTGCTTGATCTCCAGAGTTCTTTTTTTGTTAATCTCCAATAGCCGTGGGTGTATAGATTTTGTGTGGCAGCCGAAACATTGGCCTCTTTTGTTTTTGCATCTTCATCCACAAGAAAAGGGGGATAATCCTAAGAGATCCGAATTTGTTTTTTGGTTGCACTTTTATTTTACAGGCACAAGATTTAGAGGAGCTGCCGAACGCAAAGGAGTACGAGAAGCCAGGAAACAAAACAAACATTATTTATTCAAGTCATCAAAGGACAAGTGCACAGTTTATTTTAAAAGATCTCATTTACTTGCCAATACCCAACACGTGAGAAGTTTTGAGTTTTTTATTTCCTTTTTAACCTTTTAACTTGTCTTCTTGTTTTGTTGCAAGGACCCCACAAATTGCTACCTCTTGATGCTGAAATGAGAGAGTCCAACACATCATCCATGTTGTCTTGACCCTTTGATGACAAGCAACATTCATTAAGCAACTTGCAAAGCCAAAGGCCGCATCATCTGAAGAGGGGACAAGACACAATCATCTAGGAGGAGTCAAAGCCACAACTTGAGTTGCCGACGACGAGACGACGACATCTTGTCAGATTCAGATCTGACCCGTGCTTATTAACAGAGACATCTACACAGACACGATCTGAGCATCCCTAAACTCTATACTTTATATCTGTGTTATTCGTGTAGCGATCTCTGTTAGGGGAAACTTTACCTTCTGTGTTACTTTTTGGGGACTTGGCGACTTTGGGATTCGTCACGGAGGGAGAGCATCTGACTAGATTGAGAGTGTAGAGCACGTGGTGTGCGTACGAGCTAGGTGAGAGTAGATTTGGGATCTTGACTCATTGTAGCTGTACAGGACTACATATCTATCTAGTATTTGCTTTCGGGGGCTGGAGTAGGTCGTGGGAACGACCAAACCAGTATATATCTGTGTGTATTCTGTGATTGCTATTTTATTACCCTGCATGTGATTATAACTGTGTGTGATTTCTCGTGGGTTGCACGAGAATTTTTGTTAGCCTATTCACCCCCCTCTAGGCTACGATCCAGATCCTACACATGCCATGCATGGTACCATATATGATGTGATGATGGGTTGATATGACTACGATGAAGGGCATGACACTTTGGTGCATGACCCATGTTGATATGAATATGGATTCTGATGCCATGCAACATGACTCCTTCATTAGTAAAATGATAATATGAAACTCTTGAATGCCTCAGTCCTCTCTAATGAGGCTGTGTTAGCAAAACCCGGGTTTTAGGTGGAATTTGAGTAAATTGTGGATATGAGGCTTGGACTGAGAAGTTGGGGGACATGATTATGTTATATGTGATATTTATACCCACTCGCCTTTATCGGGAGTGGAGGGGACATACTGAGGTTGTGTTATTGTGGGAGAGTCTCACTCCTGCCAGGACGAGAGAGCTGAGAGGCCCGGCGTACAGTGCCCATGTCCACTGCGTCGTTGACGTGCCCCCGGTTTGCAAGCCGTAAATGGCCGGGGGACCCGGTGGAGGTTTAGATATTTGTAACCGCAAGCGCACGGTGTTGTAGTGTGGCTTGGGGGTCGAACACAGGGAGGCGAGGATGTGCTTGTGTCAAAGAGGATCAAAATCACCCCGTGGGCGAGCTAGCTCAGATCGGATGATGGGTTGTCACGGTAAAGGAATGCAAGGTATAGACAATATGAAGGAAAACCCGGGACTCTGGTTTCGACCCCAACGAGTGACTCTCGCCGATACGGCCTACGGGTAGGATGGCGATCGGAATTAGGGTCTAATGGTGAGACGTTGCCTCTAAAAGTGGTACCGGCATCCCATGGGCCCGATATTCCGGTCGGTGCCCAGGATGATACGCCGGACTTCCCGGGTTTGATCAGTGGGCACTCCCGTGTCCATTAACACTGATCGACTCCGGGAGCACTAAGATCGCAACGATAACTCCCAACGTCTCATCCTGTCGTTCCCGCGCGCTAGGATTCGGTGTCTACGCTAAGGGCGTGAGCTATGGCTAGGGAGTCAACCGCCAAGTTTATTTCCCCTTGGCCCAACAGTCAAAGGCGGTCTTTTTCTCGCCGATGACGATAAAACACCCCGCGTAACCGTTAGATTCCTAATCCCTATCGATTTCCCAACCCTATGGACGCATCGGGAAGAGCCCCCGAAGGGGTTTCCACCAAAATCCCAGATTTGGGAACTACTCACAAATATTCATTAAAAAGCGATCTAAATGAAAATGAACCGTTAAAATCATAATCAGACAATAGAAATGCAATGGTAGTAAAGCAATTAAGATAATACTAAAGTTTTACAAAGATCCGAAAACTTACAAAAACTGGAAAAGTACAGCCGTCACAAAATGAAGAAAACAGTAAAAAATAACCAACTCCCGAATCTGGGAAACCTAGGGTTCTATTTATAGAAAACGACATCACCCGATCGGTTGACAAGTCAACCGGTCGGGTGAGCCGCTTCACAAAATCACAGCGCAAAGCGGGGTTTCACCCAGTCAGGATGAACCGGTCGGTTGGAACTCGGTGCGGTCAGTTGGATCTTGGTGCCGACCGATTGGATCTTCGTGCGGACCGGGTGAGGAGACCAGTTGGATCTTCGAGTCTTGGCTGTTGAAATTCAGCTACAGGTGAACCGATCGGGTGAAGGTCACCCGATCGGTTGGCAATCAGCTTCAAATTTCCAGAGACTTTGAGCTTTTGACCCGGTCACTGAACCGACCGGGTGACTTCTCGTGAGCTCCAAACTGTGCCCGGGTGGTGCATGCGTGCATCACCCGATCGGTTGGAGATGACCAACCGATCGGGTAAGGGGCTGAAAGATGCAATCTTCGTCGTTTGACCCCCTGGATCACGCGTGACTCCTCCCGTTGTTCCGGGGACACATGATATCATCGTTTTATGCCCCAAATGCCAGTAATCTCCTGCAAAACACGGAAAACACAGAAAAGCGAAAGAAAACAAGAAAACACAAGAAAACACGAGAAAACGAATAAAAGACAGCGGTAAAATACGGAAAAACACGGAAGAAAACGTGCGTAAATATATGAAATATAAATGCACGTCAAAATCCCCCAAGCTGAACTCTTCCTCGTCCTCGAGGAAGACGAGTGAGAGTAGGAGCTCGAAGGGGAAAAATAGAGAGACGGAGAGAAAAAGAAAACTCTATATCCTAGATCGCCCGTCAGGGCCAACAAAATCAAAAACGACACACCAAGCAAGCAAACGCCAAATCACATCACTAAACCAAGGAGTACGAGTCCAAGCAAGTGTCGTGGGTCCACGCGGTGAAGCGCGAGTGAGTGTGGTCGTGCGCTAGCAAACTGTGTCACTATCTACGATGTGCAATAAAGCTCGATATACACAAATCCAGGAAACGACCCAAATATCGATTCGAATTGAATAAAGCGGTGAATATATAGTTCAAGCATGCATGAGAATAGAGAGAATCGAAACATATCATGCGTCCGGGACTCCACAACTAGGGTTAAGGAAATCGCCACACTAAAGCCTAGATAATAGCTAAAAAGGTTCCTAAGCCAAGTGTTTTCGAAACCGATGGGGGTTGAGATGATGTGGAGAAGAACACTCGGTGCAAATTCTCGCCTTTCCTTTATTCTCGGCAAGTAGAAAAAAATATTCACACTGAATTTTTTTTTGTTGGGTTTTGGGTATTTGTATTATTTTTTTGCTTTTTGGCTATACAATTTTTTCTTTTCTTTTCTTTTTGGGTTTTTCTTTTCTTTTCTCCTTTTTTTGGATTTTTTTGGATATTGGGGTATATACATGTGTACTCTCCCAAGTGGGAGAACGGTACACGACGAGGGGATTTGCACCAAGTAAAACAAAAAAAGAAGTCGGAATCTAAACACTTGGGCAAAGGAAACTATTCTCCCTAATTAGAGCATGGGCTAAATGGGTTATCCTAGTCCTTAATTGTGGAATCCCGACACATGCGAAATGAAGCATACAATATAGCATGCAGAAGAAGCAGACAGTAGAAACAAATACCACATATTCAAATCGAAGCATGATAATCTAGGGGTCATTCCTGGACAGGTATATAAAGTAGAATCACAAAGCAGAAGCACACCAAACAGATAGGCACGACACACGACTCACAAAAAGCTAAGTGGACCCACGATGCGTGAAATGCAAGAGAACTCGAAATCCTAGGGTTAGTGAGTGTGATTATCGATGATATGCTAGGTGTGTGTGATTTTGTGGCAATTCATCATAGGGTTCATCTCTAGGAGAAAGAGATAAAAAGAAGAAAAGAAAAATTAAAAACACGATGAAAACGGCACAAAAACGAAAAAGAAAGACTCAAATGTCGCACAAAGTGCGACTCCCCCAAGCTGAAGCTTGCATTGCCCTCAATGCAATAAGAGTGAGTACCGGAGGACAATGATAATGGGGGGAATACGCACCGACAAAAAGAAATGAAAAACATGGAAAACACAGATACGAAACTGAAAATAAAGAAAAATCACGGTCAACCCACACGACACGAAAATAGAAAAAGAAAGAAGGAAAATGAACAAACTAGACGACACGACACGACACGATCAAACCACATGACACGACACGACAAAAAGTAAAACAAGTACACACACAAAAAGAGAAAACAAAACACGACATCACAGAAAAATAGACTTCCCCCAAGCTAGTCATGACAATGCTAGAAATGAAATATGAACGTGAAAGTGCATAAATATGCAAGGGGGATGTCAGAAAAAACAGAGAGAAAAGAAATAGAAATAAAAAGGAAGTGATGTGACACGTGAATGGGTCCTCCCCTTGACAGTGACAAAGCAGGGCCCCGCAAAGACAGATGGGCACAAACATAGGGGGCAAAAGCGGGAAGGGAAAAATCAAGCAGGGGCACCACCCTCTGGGGTGGTGATGGGGGCCTGTGCTGGGGACCAAGAGTCGTGGGGGTGGAATGTGGAGCTCGGAGACATCGGGTGGGTCTTCACAGATGTGGCGAATGAAACTTTGAAGGAAGGGGAGGTCTCGGTCGACAGACTCCTAAATTACCCGACCGCTCTGTCCAGCTAGGATGATCATGGCCGTGAATCGGTCGGCTCCGTCGTCGTCTTGGAATTGCATCCCGTATTCGGGATCGTCAACGTAAGGAGGGGGAGCGGTGGTGGTGGGTTGAGCGGGGGTTTGTGTGCGACGAGCACGATGGGTGGGCCTAGGGTTGGAAGAGCTAGCGTCGGTGGGCTTAACACAGCGGGGAGGCATTGTGCGGGAGTCGTGTGTGTGCGTGAGAATGCAAAATACAATGAATAAACACAAACACGACCAACGAGCAAATGGAGTATTTGGGGCAAAATTAAAATTGAGCTAAGGAGCGTGTTTACCCAAATGAGATGAAGATCATTGCTCGTAGACGCCCGATGCTACTCGATAGGATCACGTTGTGAAGCCACGGAAATTTCTTCAGCAAGTTTCGAAATTTGGGGAGGATGGGTGAAAGTTAGGGTTTTGTGTGCGGGTGGAATCGAGGAGAATGGAGAGAAATCGATGGAGAGATGGATAGGGAGATGGGGGGATCGATTGGGGTTGATTTCGGGGAAGAACGAGGTCAGGCGCAAGAGGAGGAGGCAAAACGTCGGTCTGGGATTCGAAAATGGCGAGGGCGGAACGAACGGGCGGCGACGGCTATATATAGGGATTTAAGTCGACCCGGTCGGGCGAGTTATCACCCGATCGGTTGACTTCGTGGTCGAAAAGTTTGGCTGAAGAAACGCTATAGGCGACCCGATCGGTTGAGAACTCAACCGATCGGTTCACCGCTCCACACATTTTCCCGAGAACTCAGAGTTTCTCACCCGGTCCTTCAACCGATCTCGCATATTGTCACCCGGTCGGTTGATGAATACTGAAATTTTCCCGAGAGTTTCCCCAAGTCACCCAGTCTGCTCACCCGGTCTCATCATTCTTCACCCGGTCGGTTCATTCGGTGATAGACACGGCCGATAGCTGATACATCCCAACCGATCGGGTGAGTTATCACCCGATCGGTTGGGGCCTTGTTTCCTGCAAAACCCAAAAATCGC
>JAULAV010000050.1:600000-800047 GCA_030789695.1 Scilla litardierei | reverse complement strand
TCATTCCTTGTCTTTTTATTTATTTCTTTTATTTCTACACTTCCACCCACATTATCCGCGTAGCTGGCAAACAACCTAGGCGAAGCTAGTAGCCATTCAAGCCATCCACCTCCCTGAGTTCGATAACCCGCACCCTACACTAACCGTGCACTTGCGATAAAACGACACCGCGCCCAAACCGTAAACGGGGCGCCGGTCAAGTTTATGGCGCTGTTGCCGGGGAGGCAATGTGTTTGTTTTCATTTAGGACCCAGTGATCCCTGAGACTAGCTCATGAACGCGGTCGCTAGACTGCGTTTTAACCAAAAACTATAAAAATTACAATAAACTGATTCTTTCCGTACCACCATTATAAATTTTTGCTATTCTTTGTTCCACTGACGCGCTTGTCGTAGCCAAAATTTTTGTTTGTCAGGTGAATTATATGGATGCCCGATGGGTCATACATCGGAAATTTTGATGCTTACATGCCATACAGTGCCCAGATGGGGGATATGAGAATTATCCGCAGGTCGTCACAGTATGCGAAGCTTGTGGGATGCAGGGACATACAGCGATCCATTGCCAATTCATTGCCCAACCCTACACCCCACACTCATATACCCATGACCTTCATCAAGAACCCTCCCATCCTTACCCCCAAATTTTCACACCCCATCCTCCACCAAGATCGAGCCTTGAATTATTCTTGGAAAACTCCATTGCAACTCAAATGCACTGGATATCACCTCCACTTCCATCACCACTTCTCCCGCCGATGTCTGACCTTGAATTATTATTAGAAGACAATGTTTCAAACCAAGGCCAGATGACTCCGCTACTTCCACTTCCACTTCCACCACCTACGCCTGATCTTGAGTTGTTAGTGGCGAATTCCTTTGTAAATAAAGGCCCGATAACACCATCACTCTCATCTCGTTCTCAGAAATCTATCCTTGAGTTATTGATGGAAGATTCCACAGTAACCCAGGGCAAGATGGATTCACCAATTCCATCTCCGCCTACCACTTCTACTTTTGGGGGTGAAGCAGTCGTGTCTCATACATCATCGACAACTTGCACCACGGAAGGTAACTCTTATGGTTTACAATTTGAAAATTTTGATATGAGTCCCCTTCCCCATGCAGGTACAATTTTTGAGACATACTTCATCGAGGAGGCCATGGAGGATGTCCACATCGACGAGGTGGGAGAGCGTGGAGCCGTGAACGTCACGACTCATTATATTGAGCCTCATGCTCCCTTGCCTCTACCACTACCTCCACAGCTCACCCTCACTCAACCAGAAGCATCGCACCCACCAGAGCTTACTGCTCCCACTCAGGGAGATCATTTGGACCCTACTTCTGAATCTCATATTACATTCCACATATTTTTAGATTCGAATAGTACTGTCATGACATACCCTCCAAAGGATCCAGATTCAAATTATACGGAGACATGTCAGGGCATGTCAGCACCTGACGAGCTTGTCGCCGAACATGGACAGGAGATCATCGCATCATCAACAGGGCATAGCACCACATTCTTAGGGAGTCATCGTCAACTTTTTCCACGCTTTACATTTTACATTGACGATACTCTTTGGGATACATTTATTGCTGGGAAGAATTTTTCATCACGGACTGATGCTCCTTTTCTTTCGAATGAGTTAGGTGGACATCATCGAGAGAAGGTTGGGGGAGCATTGCTAGAGTTCGTTGGTGTTCGTGGCACCAGAACATTGGCGGATCCACAGAAAGAACAGGAAGAGCAGCTTGCTGCTCCGCTTCAGATCGTAGATCCACCATTTTCTCAGGTGTATCTAAATCTAGTAGTGTAAAAAATTTTACTGCTCTCTAGTCTAGACTTGAATAAACTCGTCTCCTCTCGGCCGCGAGAGGAGCATATTAGGATCAATCGCTTTTCTTTGAATAAAATTCGCCTCCATGCCGTGCCCTACCAGTCTCTTCCGTGGGGATTGTGCAGCCTCCTGCTCCTGCACCTTAATTTTATTTTCTTTTTCGATCTTCCCCCTAGCATATTTCTGCATCATCATGATCATATCATATTGCTAGCATTGGCATGTCTAGCTTGGGGGAAATCATTTTTTTTATGTTGTGTCGTGTGATTTTCTATTTTTATTTTCTGTTTATATGTCGTGTGGTGTGATCTTTATTTTTATTCTTATTTTCAGTTTCGTTTGTGTGTTTTTCTTGTTTTTCATTTCTTTTTGTGTCAGTGTGTATTCCCCCCATTTTCATTGCCCTCTGGTGTTTACTCTTACTGCATTGAGGGCAATGCAAGTTTCAGCTTGGGGGAGTCGCACTCCGTGCGTCATTTGTGTCTTTTTCTTCGTTTTTGAGTCGTTTTCATCGTGTTTTTATTTTTTTCTTTTCTTCTTTTTATCTCTTTCTCCTAGAGATGAACCCTATGATGAATTGCCATAAAAATCACACACACCTAGCATGACTTCGATGATCACATTCACTAACCCTAGGAAGCTGAGTCCTACTGCATTTCATACTTCGTGGGTCCACTTGCTTTTATGTGAGTCGTGTATCGTGACTAGCTAGTGGTGTGCTTCTACTTTGTGATTGTGTTTTATATACCTGTCTATGAATGACCCCTAGATTATCATGCTTCGATTTGAATATGTGGTATTTGCCTCTCTTATCTGCTTCTGTATGCATGAATAAATATATCGTATGCTTCATTTCGCATGTGTCGGGATTCCACAGTTAGGACTAGGATAACCCATTTTGGCCTACGCTCTGATTAGCAAAAAATCACCCTTGCCCAAGTATCTAGAATCCGATTTCTTTTTTATTTTACTTGGTGCAAATCCCCTCGTCGTGTACCATTCTCCCACTTGGGAGAGTACACATGTTTATATCCCAATATCCAAAAAAAAGAGAAAAGAAAAACCAAAAAAGGAAAAGAAAAGAGAAAAGAAAAAAAATTATGCATAGCCAAAAAGCCAAAAAAATACAAATACACAAAACCCAAAAATAAATTACAGTGTTAATATTTTTCCTATCTACCGAGAATAAAGGGAAGGCGAGAATTTGCACCAAGTGTTCTTCTCCACATCATCTCAACCCCCATCGCTTTCGAAAACACTTAGAATAGGGAATTTCTAGCTATTATCTAGGCGATAGTGTGGTTATGTCCGAGTCCCTAGCTGTGGAGTCCCTGACACATGATGTTTTTCTATTATCGTACTCTTCTCATGCATGCTTGAGCTATATATTCACCGCCTATTTCTAAATCGAATCTATATTTGGGTCATTTCTTGGATTTGTGTATATGGAGCTTATAGCACAATGTAGATAGCGACACCGTCTGCTAGCACACGACCACACTCACTCGCGCTTCACCGTGTGGGCCCACGGCACTTGTTTGGACTCGTATTCCTTGGTTTAGTGATGTGATTTGGCGTTTGCTTGCTTGGTGTGTCGTTTTTGATTTTGTTGGCCCTGACGGGTGATGTAGGATTTAGAGTTCTCTTTTTCTCGCTTTTCCTCTATTTTCTCCCTCCGAGCTCCTACTCTCACTCGTCTTCCTCGAGGACGAGGAAGGGTTCAGCCTGGGGGATTTTGACGTGTGTTTATATTTCATATATTCACGCACGTCTTCTTTTGTGTTTTTCGTTATTTTCAGCCGTCTTGTATCCATTTTCTCGTATTTTCTTGTTTTCTTTCACTTCTCCGTGTTTCTACGTGTTTGCATGAGTTTGCCAGCATAGGGGACGTTTAACGACGATATCATAAGTCCCTGGAGCAACAGGAGGAGTCACGCGTGATCCAGGGGGTCAAACGACAAAGATCTCCATCTTTCAGCCCCCCCACCCGATCAGTTAGATACGCCAACCGATCGGGTGATGCACGCGTGCACGACCCAGACAGTCGCTGAAGCGACAAGAGTGTCAACCGATCGGGTCGGAGGCGGTTCAACCCGACTGTTCTCTCTGGAAAACTAGAGCTGATATCCAACCGATCGGGTGATCTTCACTCGATCGGTTCATCTGTAGCCGTTTCCTCGAAGTGATGACCCAGAGAGCTCACCCGACTGCCAGCAGACCGTGCCAAAACATCCGAAGTCTCTGTCTTTTTGGGCAACAATTCCAATCGATCGGTTGATTTATTAACCGATCGGTTCACCCGATGAATTCAAGATCCAAACGACGAGCAGTGTCACGCCCCGCTTCCCAAAAATATGGAGGCAAAGCGTGAGAAGGTCCGCTTAGACTTGAAGCTACAAAGCTGCAAGTCCGATAAGCGTCAATCAACTTTAATTGGCAGGTCCTTGCAACGCGAAACGAAACAAAGATAATAATAAGGAAATGAGACAAAAGAGAAATCTCAGAAATATCCATAAAATAAGTTTCAACATCACAGAAAAAGCCACCAGGCTGAAAAGAAAAAGAGTGTAAAGGCCCAAACATGGCCAACAAAAGTACAACATACAAAGTAAAGGTGCCACGCACCGACAACTAACAATAATCATAAACAAAAGAAAGCTCAGTAAGGTCACTAAGAATGGTCATCGGTAGCCACAAACTCCTCCTGGACAGACATGGGCTCAGGCTCAGCGTCAGCAAATACCACGTACTCAGCAACGGTCTCTGGCTCAAGGTCTAACATGTGGCACCCAAAAGAGCAAGGGGCACATGTCAGCAAGTCTACAAGAGACTTGTGCAAGGAAACTGAAAGTGAATGTAAAGCAACCTAGCAGTTCTAGCATGATGCAATGACATGGCAGATATAGCATGAGTGCAACAAGTAAAGTAAAGTATGAGCATGGCATTTAAATCATGGCATGGATATCAAGTTTTGCAAGAAACATTCACAAGGACAAGTACAAGTATAGTAAGCACGTCGTGCATAGAGATTACGCCTTTTGGCTAGAGTGGCTGCGCGGCCAGCTCCTAGCTCAAGTGATCGCTTATCCCTACCCCTCCACGTGTATCGAGCCAGGGCCTTACCCCCAAACACGTATGCTCGCTTCTGGATCAAGAGCCAGGAAGTGTTTTTCATGATGGCATAGGGGTGCACCTAGCCGGACAAGGAAGTCAGGCATTGGCTTTTGACCAACACATGTGGCCTGCTTCTGGATTACGAGTCCAGGAAGTATTTTTCATGATGGCATAGGGGTGCACCTAGCCGGACAAGGAAGTACAAGTAGTGTAGCGTGTGCTACGAATGCAACAATCAACTTGGATGACATGTAAGATGCAATGCATGGCAGTTAAAAGTGCGTACAGATAAGGAATTTAAACGTGACAGATAACAATGCATGAATGACATGGCAGTGTGACAGATCTAGCTTCGTTGTCAAGCTAGATCTTAAAATTGCGTCTAGACAGCTATCATTTCACTGTCTAGTCTCTTTTATGCTAAAAACAAGGAAGTGGCCTAAAAACATGGCCCTAAGCAAAAGTTGGCAAGTTTCACTTGCCTGCAAGTATAACGTCTGATTACACCGTCCAAAGCTACGTGCACTAGTCCACCGGCCTAAAGTCCATATTATTAATCTTGATTAGTGAATTTAAAACACTTTAAAAACATCAATTTTATTCTTGATTAGCAGGCAATGGGTTGGGGGTCCTAGGGGTGCAAAGCATTACCTCAACACGACTCAAAAGCTACACTGGCGTCGGGTAGCAACGCCAGGGGTTGGAATAAAAAAAAGCGCTCCAAGTCCTGATTCCAAAATAAACTCCTCGCTCAAAGATCCAGGCAGCAACTGGAGCAACGAACCAAGATTCCAAAGCTAGGACGTGCGACGACGGGCTACGACGTATCGCTACGTCGTAAACAGTAAATCCTCGAAGAGAAAGCACCTAGGTGGGGCCCACAGTAGTTCTAGGGACCAATGGGGGACCCACAATACCTCTGAGAACTTGGGGGGCCCACGGTGGCAAGCGGTGCGGGAGTTGCGACGTTGCGACGAACGTCGCTCGGTCAGACAAGGTCAGTGCGTGGGATTTCCTCGGTCAGACACTGCGGACGGCCGCTGTGCAGTGCGGAGTGGAGATGCGGGGTCGGGGCTCTCGGTCGGTGCGGGCGAAGCCTTCGATCGGTGCGGGCGAGATGCGGGGTCGGGCGCTTGGCGGGCGTTGCAACGTTGCAACGTTGCAACGGAGCGGGCAAGAGCGGGCGAGAGCGGGGGATCTTTCGGTCGGTGTGGGCGGGATGCGGGGTCGGTGCGAGGCTAGCGGAGCGGGTGCTCCAGTGGTGCGGAGCGGAGCGGGTGCATGCGAGATCTCTCGGTCAGACCGAGAGATCCTCTCGGTCGGACGCAGGCGATGCGGGCGGGGTTGCAAGCGGGCGGCTGTGCGAAGCGGGGAGCGCTTGGTGCGGGGCTTGGCCTCTGTCGGTGCGGTGAAAACCAAGGAATTTCCTCGATCGGTGCGGGCGATGGCTGTTGCAACGTTGCGACGAATCGTCGCAAGCGAGATTTTGGGTTTTGGGAGTGGCTAAGGTTAATTTCTTGCGAAAATGAGTCTTCCTAGGGGTTGTTTATATAGTATAGAGGGGTTGACTTGGTCTAGGGCTAATTCTAATAGGATTAGGATTTTGAAATAATTTAAAATTCAAATCTTTCTCTCTCTAACCCACGCATGGCTAGGGTGCGGCCAAGATGGGCTAGGATTTGGCTCAAAATTCGTTTGATACATTATAAACTTAATAAAATTTTATTTGGCTAAAAATACTTTAAAACTTAGTATTTAAAAATATTTAAAACTTTGTTAAAAATATAAAAGTGGTCAAATAAACTCCAAAAATTGTAAAATAAATATTGGGGTGATCGAGACGACGAGAGAAAGGTAACTAAGAAGACAAATCTCAATTTCGACGTCAAACGACAAAACTAAAAATAGAAACGTCTTACGTCAAAAGTGAAAATCACAACGTCTCTTCGAATAAGATCAAATCGTGGAAAAACGACCCGAGGAATGTTGTTCCAAATTAATGCCACAATTTAATACTCTCAGAGATGTTCACAACGACATATCGTACCAAAGTGTTCACAAACAAACAAATTCTAAAACAAACACGTGCACGGTCAACAGCACGTGCTCGAAGAAGATACGATCAGAAAGCGACCTTTACAAGCAGCTTCCGCCAACCGACCGTGTCGCCTGACTGAGTGAAATTCTAAAGATTGCTGCTGAAGTTCACAGCAGGTCACCCGATCGGAAGATGTCATTTTCTATATATAGAAGCCCTAGGTTTTCAGAAACGGGAGTTGTTATTTTTTTACTGTTTTTTCTCTCTTGTGACGGCTGTAATTTCTTTGCTATTTGTAAGTGTTCTGATCTTAACCAAACTTTGATATTATCTTAATTGCACTGCTATTACTTCATTCCAATCATCTGATTATGTTTTTAACGGTCGATTTTCATTTAGATCGCTTTGTAGCAAATATGTGTGAGTAGTTCCCAAATCTGGGATTTTGGTGGAAACCCCTTCGTGGGTTCTCCCTGATGCGTCCATAGGACTAGGAAATCGATATGGATTAGGAATCTATCGGTTACACGGGGCATTTCATTGTCATCGGTGGGAAAAAGACCGCCTTTGATCGTTGGGCCAAGGGGGAATAAACATGGCGGTTGACTCCCTAGCCATAGCTCACGCCCTTAGAGTAGACATCGAATCCTAGAGTGCGGGAGCGGCAGGATGAGATGTCGGGAGTTATCGTTACGAGCTTAGTGCTCTCGGAGTCGGTCAGTGTTAATGGACATGGGAATGCCCCCTGACCGAACCCGGGAAGTCCGACGTATCATCCTGGGCACCGACCGGAATATCGGGCCCATGGGACGCGTGTATCACTCTTAGAGGCAACGTCTCACCTTTAGACCCTAATTTCGATCGTTACCCCATTTGTCGGCTGCATTGACGAGAATCACATAATAGGGTGGAAATCGAAGTCCCGGGTTTCCCTTTATATTCTTTATCCCTCGCATTCTATTTCTGTGACAACCCATCTACCGATTCGGGCTAGCTCGCCCATGGAGTGAATTTGGTCCTTTCTGACACAAGCACAACCACGCCTCCCTGAGTTCGACCCCCAAGCCACACTACAACACCGTGCGCTTGCGGTTATAAATATTTAAATCTCACACCCCCAACCATATATTGCACATATCAAACACGCACAACACGGGGACGTCAGATATTCAATAGCATCAAGAAGTATATGTCACGCCCCGCTTCCCAAAAATATGGAGGCGAAGCGTGAGAAGGTCCGCTCAGACTTGAAGCTACAAAGCTGCAAGTCCGATAAGCGTCAATCAAATTTAAAACTGCAGGTCCTTGCAAGACGAGCGAAACAAGATAATAATAATGAAATGAGACAAAAGAATAATCTCAGAATATCCATAAATATAAATTCCAACATCGCAGAAAAGCCACCAGGCTAAAAGAAAAAGAGTCTAAAGGCCCAAACATGGCCACCAAAAGTACAACGTACAAAACAACGGTGCTACGCACCAACAACTAACAAAAGGCCTAAAACAAAATAAAACTCAACAAAGGCTCAAAGAATGGTCACTGGTGCCACCAAAATCCTCCTGGGCAATCATGGACTCAGACTCAGCGTCAGCAAAACACCACGTACTCAGCAACGGTCTCTGGCTCAGGTCTAACATGTGACACCCAAAAGAGCAAGGGGCACATGTCAGCAAGTCTACAAGAGACTTGTGCAAGGAAACTGAAAGTAGGTAAAAGTAAAGCAACCTAGCAGTTCTAGCATGATGCAATGACATGGCAGTTAAAGTAATGAGTGCAACAGGTAAGGTAAAGTAAAGTGAAGTACGAGCATGGCATTTAAACATGGCATGGATGACAAGTATTGCATGAATCATTCACAAGACAAGTACAAGACAAGAAAAGTAAGCACCTCATGCACAGAGATTCCGTCTTTTGGCTAGAGGGCGGATCAGGCCACTCCTAAGCTCAGTTGACCGTTTATCCCTACCCCTCCACGTGTGTCGAGCCAGGGCCTTACCCCCGAACTTGGAATGCTCGCTTCTGGATCATGAGCCAGGAAGTGTTTTTAACAAGTATGGCATAGGGGTGCACCTAGCCGGTCCAGGGAACCCGGGCATTGGCTTTTGACCAACACATGAGGCCCGTTTCCCCCGGAAGTAGTTTTCAAGGAGTACAAGTATTGTAGCGTGTGCTACGAATGCAACAATCAACTGGGATGACATGTAAGATGCAATGCATGGCAGTTAAAAGTGCGTACAGGTAAGGAAAGTAAACGTGACAGTTTAGTATGCATGAACAACAAGTTTAAAGGGTTGGATATAGCTTCGTTGTCAAGCTAGATCAATTAGGTGACGGATCTAGTTTCGTTGTCAAACTAGATCAAGTAGGCGTCTAGCCAGCTATCATTTCACTGACTAGTCTCTTTTACGCTAAAAACAAGGAAGTGGCCTAAAAACATGGCCCTAAGCAAGATTTGGCAAGTTTCACTTGCCTGCAAGTACGACGTCTGAGCACATCGTGCAATGAGTCCAAAAATCACAATTATCCTACGTGCACAAGTCCACCGGCCTAAAGTCCATGTTATTAATCTTGATTAGTGAATTTAAAACATTTAAAATACTTTGAAAATACTGATTTTAGTCTTGATTAGCATGCGTTGGGTTGGGGGTCCTAGGGGTGCAAAGCGTTACCTCAACACGACGCGAAAGCTACACCGGCGTCGGGCAGCGACACCGGGGGTTGAAATAAGAGAACGCGCTCCAAGTCCTGATTCCAATATAGTTTCCTCGCTGGAAAGTTCAGAGCATCAACCAGAGCGACGGTTCCAGATTCCAAAGCTAGCACGTGCGACGACGGGCTACGACGTGCGACGACGTCGTACGCGGCAAGTCGTCAAAGAGAACGCATCTAGGTGGGGCCCACAGTAGTCCTAGGGACCTTTGGGGGACCCACAATAACTCTGGAGAACTTGGGGGGCCCACGGTGGCAAGCGATACGACGGGTGCGGGGTTGCGACGTTTGGCCATCGGTCGTACCCTAGCCTGACCGAGAGAGTCTCTCGGTCAGACACAGCGCACGGCGCTGTGCAGCGCTGCGGAGCGGTGCAGCAGCGGGTGCGGGGAGCTCCATCGGTCTGAGCGGTCGGTCGTCTCGGTCGGGCGCTTGGGCTGCAGCGGAGCGGGGGTTACGATGCGGAGCGGTGGAGCGGGCCGGTCAGGTCGATTGGTTCTCTCGGTCGGAGCGGGGTGCGAGCATTGCAAAGGAGCGGCGGGCGACTGGGTGCGGAGCGGGCGCTTGAGCTCTCGGTCTGACCGAGAGCTCCCCTCGGTCGGTGCGGAAGAATTGAGCGGAGCGGCTGTCGGTCGGTGTGGGGGGACGGAGCCTGTTCTCTCGGTCTGAGCGGGTGAAGTTCGTCGCAACGTTGCGACGAATCGTCGCAACGTCCAATTTGGGTTTTGGGAGCGGCTAGGGTTATTTTCTTGCGAAAATAGGTCTTCCTAGGGGTTGTTTATATAGTGTAGATGGGTTGACTTGGTCTAGGGCTAAATCTAATAGGATTAGAAGTTTAAAATAATTTAAAATTTGAAATTCAACTTCTCCAACCCACCCAAGGATTTGACTTGGTCCAAATGAGCTGGAAATTGACTCAAAAATTCTTTAAAACGTTTTTAACTCAAATAAATTTTATTTGGCCGAAAATAATTAAAAAAATTAATTATTAAAAATAATATAAAACTTGTTAAAAATGTAAAAGTGGTCAAATGAACTCCAAAAATTATAAAATAAATATCGTGGTGATCGTGACGACGAATGTGAGCTAACTAAGAAGATGGATCTCAAATTCGACGTCGGACGACGAAACTAAAAATGGAAACGTCTCCCGTCAAAAGTGAAAATCGCCACGTCTCATCGAATAAGTTTAGATTGTGGGAAAACAACTCGAGAAACGTCGATCCAAGATAGTGCCACTATTTAATACTCTCAGAGACGTTCACAACGGTATATCACACGAAAGTGTTCACAAACAAACAAGGTCTAAAACAAACACGTGCACGGTCAAAAGCACGTGCACGAACAACGTACCACGAAAAGTGGTCGTTACATCCTCCCCACCTTAGAATAAAGTCCGTCCTCGGACTTTCTAATATAGCTAAGCGCCCTAGTAACTACCCAAATCAAGTCATATTATAATTCAACCAGGTATAGTCATTACAAGTGCTTATATATGCACTAGGTGGTCAAACATCAACACTACCAACATGTATATACATTCACGTACGTTTACACTTATACCTATTATAGTCAGTCAAATTCATACATGTATTTCAATCATATATATAAACATACATCCCTTATATAACTACTACTCGCAAAACAACAGTTCAGATACTCATATAAGGATAGTCTACTTAGCAAATACAATCATTGCTCTACGTATAGGTAGCTACCTATGCACAAACATCAAGGGTATACTACCCTATAATAGTCATCCAATACCAAACATCTCAACACATATAGTCACGCCATACCATTATTAATCAAGTTTTACTATATCTAATATATATATTCACCACTACTATAGTTTCACAATATATAGTCATTCAAATACATGCAAATAGTTCACCATATATTCACATCACGTACGGTCCTATAACTGTATTTACGACACGCCACATATATTATAGTCATCAATACCTATAACTAAGCACATACTTACCCGTGCATGGAGCATACCCATACACGCTAACATTTCATTTGCATACACCAATCATACCATTATATAACTAGCACACATACACACCTAGTTTTAGCTAGTACACATACGTTCACACGAGCAAGTCCTTAGTAATTAGCTATACCACAAAACCAACACCTATAACTATATACTGGCATAGCGACACACAATCATGTGCGTAGCACAACCAGGCACAAACACTCCTATCACTATACATACATCAAACATTGCTATATTCAAACTACAAACATACATTCAATATACTTAGAGTATACCCACTCAAGCTTGAGTGAGACTCGGCACATATATCAGAATATTCTATATACGTAACACGACATTCATACCTATACCAATACCACTCCCATATATATACATCTACCAATACAACCATATACATTCCATAAATCAATCACACTTAATATTTAGTCAGTCAATACTCACGTTAGTTAAATCAATTTATATACCATAATAATAATACAGACACCAGTACCCACATATTTATAATACCCTCCCTAGTACAAACATTCACCGTATAGTCACACATAAATAATGTATATATTCACACCATAGCCTACTACCTATAATTAGTATACTAACACATCCACACATACATAATTAAGATGTGCAATAGTCGTGTATACCTCACGGCATGCACGCATGCAACATCCCGAAGAGCAAGCAACACCAATCAAAATTATACTCCTACTTCCATATGTATATCACCTATATACTCAGGCAACAAAACATAACTACTTACGTCTAAACACAATACATACCCACATACGAGCACACACTTATACGTGCTAACATATAGGTCACAAAATAGGCCTACCCTCTAAACCATACGTACTCTTATTATTATCACACCTATCATACCCATAGCTTTACCAATCATTTATTTCAACCATTAAAGTATTACATACACTACTTAGATGTTTCAACGCTAACTCTTATATACACAGGCATCCCTAGTATAGTATAGCTATCCACACAAAAATCTATAACTACTAACACACAACAACTTCATACTATCACGATTAACTCCGAGTATATATATATCACTCAATAGGTAAACATCAATATACTATGTGAATTCTCATTCAAGCCCACGTACACCACTTAGGTACGTGCACCACGATAACCTCACAAGGGTATACTAACAACTAAGAGTTGACACAGACATTGAAGGACCCTAAGGCCTAAGCAATAAAGAGAGGTCGAGAGCGTGACGAGGGAAGGATCAATAAGCACGAGTTCAGATAGGACGAATACAAGGAGACAGCTTGGTTAGACGAAACATTGGCTCAATGGTGATGCTTAGGTTGAGGGAAAAGGGAGATGTAGTGATGCTTGCAAAGGATGGAGAAAAGAAAATAGGGTAAGTAGCATAAGCTAAAATACGTGAAATCTGAAAACTGTCGTTCTTCAAAAGTTGAAATCCCAGTCTGAAAAGAAATATTGGAGGTCAATAAAACGAGTTGTTCAAAATAAATTTGAGTCGAACATTCATAATAAGAGGAAATGGTCTATTGGTTTTAAATTTTTTTTATAAAAGAAGTAAAATCATTTTGCACGAATATTAAGGACATGGTTTAGAAAATTCTTTCCGTCAGTAATTTAATATAATGTTGACAAAAAGTTTTGGAAAGTCAAGAATGAAATCAGGTAACGGAAAAATTTAAAATCAGGTTAAATGCTTTCAAAACTTTGGGCTATGGAAAATTGAAAATAATCAATTTGAAACTACTTTTAGAGAACCAAGGTTCGCCAAAAATGAGAAACAGAGTTACACAAGGTTCTTAATATACGAGCACAACCAGTCTGGTACGAATATAAAATAATTGAAAGTATGTATGGTGCACAGAGAAATAATAATAATGACTTAGTAGTAGAATTATCAAGATCGAATAGCAAGTTTTTAAAATCAAATCATGGAGGGTCTAAATCAGGAAGTGGTCATGAAAATAGTAATTTTGCAAAAATCGACGAGCAAAACCAACTTGCTGAAAGCTGAAATTCCATGTGTCTTGAAAGTATATTAAAGTAAACACGACGTATCATTCGAATGGCATAAATAAGAAGGAAAATCATAAATCGAATAGGGCAAAATAAAAGTACGGTTCAGAATAAAATTAATATATGAAGGGACGACGCATTTGCATAAGTACGAAAACATAGGTTGGGAAAATACTATAAACTAGTATTCAAAAATTCCGACAAGCGTTTTAAAATTTAAATCAATGAGAGAGTATGAAATATAAGTATATTAAAATTTTGAACCAAATTAAACTTAGTGGAAGAGAAGATTGAAAAATACTTTCAGAAGGTTCAAGATTTGCAATGGAGATGTTTGAAAATTGACGACGATCGTCATGAGGCGATCTCGTGAATCGAGGCAAGGAAATTTGGTCAGGGGATCAGAACATACATACGCCTAGGATATGAATCAGGAAGCTCTACGGGGAAACTCATACGGTCGACAAACTAAAGATTAAGAACTAAGCGCTAAGACTTTCTAAGGAGCTAGACGGAACGAAATGCGTTCAGCTTGGTCCGAAATCGATGAACCCAAGCGAACGACAAAAGGAAATTCTAGAAGTCTAATATGGTCAGGGTTAGACAAGAACCACTAAGGTAACTCCTACGACGATTAAATCAATTGCTAGGAGGGGGTCTAACTACAATCAGGGCCTCTAACTAGCAAGCACGGACGTCTAACTAAGCCTTCTTACCACCTAGTGTCGTAAGAAAGCATCCTGACTCAGGGCTTCTGACTCGGATGTTGCAATTTATTTAATGGACATTCCGTTATTATCGTTGTTTCGTTAATTCGCAATTACAAGACTGGACCTGCATGGGCCACCAACAAAACCTGTCACGCCCCGCTTCCCAAAAATATGGAGGCGAAGCGTGAGAAGGTCCGCTCAAACTTGAAGCTACAAAGCTGCAAGTCCGATAAGCGTCAATCAAATTTAAAACTGCAGGTCCTTGCAAGGCGAGCGAAACAAGATAATAATAATGAAATGAGACAAAAGAATAATCTCAGAATATCCATAAATATAAATTCCAACATCGCAGAAAAGCCACCAGGCTAAAAGAAAAAGAGTCTAAAGGCCCAAACATGGCCACCAAAAGTACAACGTACAAAACAACGGTGCTAAGCACCAACAACTAACAAAAGGCCTAAAACAAAATAAAACTCAACAAAGACTCAAAGAATGGTCACTGGTGCCACCAAAATCCTCCTGGGCAATCATAGACTCAGACTCAGCGTCAGCAAAACACCACGTACTCAGCAACGGTCTCTGGCTCAGGTCTAACATGTGACACCCAAAAGAGCAAGGGGCACATGTCAGCAAGTCTACAAGAGACTTGTGCAAGGAAACTGAAAGTAGGTAAAAGTAAAGCAACCTAGCAGTTCTAGCATGATGCAATGACATGGCAGTTAAAGTAATGAGTGCAACAGGTAAGGTAAAGTAAAGTGAAGTACGAGCATGGCATTTAAACATGGCATGGATGACAAGTATTGCATGAATCATTCACAAGACAAGTACAAGACAAGAAAAGTAAGCACCTCGTGCACAGAGATTCCGTCTTTTGGCTAGAGGGCGGATCAGGCCACTCCTAAGCTCAGTTGACCGTTTATCCCTACCCCTCCACGTGTGTCGAGCCAGGGCCTTACCCCCGAACTTGGAATGATCGCTTCTGGATCACGAGCCAGGAAGTGTTTTTAACAAGTATGGCATAGGGGTGCACCTAGCCGGTCCAGGGAACCCGGGCATTGGCTTTTGACCAACACATGAGGCCCGTTTCCCCCGGAAGTAGTTTTCAAGGAGTACAAGTATTGTAGCGTGTGCTACGAATGCAACAATCAACTGGGATGACATGTAAGATGCAATGCATGGCAGTTAAAAGTGCGTACAGGTAAGGAAAGTAAACGTGACAGTTTAGTATGCATGAACAACAAGTTTAAAGGGTTGGATATAGCTTCGTTGTCAAGCTAGATCAATTAGGTGACGGATCTAGTTTCGTTGTCAAACTAGATCAAGTAAGCGTCTACCCAGCTATCATTTCACTGACTAGTCACTTTTACGCTAAAAACAAGGAAGTGGCCTAAAAACATTGCCCTAAGCAAGATTTGGCAAGTTTCACTTGCCTGCAAGTACGACGTCTGAGCACACCGTCCAATGAGTCCAAAAATCACAATTATCCTACGTGCACAAGTCCACCGGCCTAAAGTCCATGTTATTAATCTTGATTAGTGAATTTAAAACATTTAAAATACTTTGAAAATACTGATTTTAGTCTTGATTAGCATGCGTTGGGTTGGGGGTCCTAGGGGTGCAAAGCGTTACCTCAACACGACGCGAAAGCTACACCGGCGTCGGGTAGCGACACCGGGGGTTGAAATAAGAGAACGCGCTCCAAGTCATGATTCCAATATAGTTTCCTCGCTGGAAAGTTCAGAGCTTCAACCGGAGCGACGGTTCCAGATTCCAAAGCTAGCACGTGCGACGACGGGCTACGACGTGCGACGACGTCGTACGCGGCAAGTCGTCAAAGAGAACGCACCTAGGTGGGGCCCACAGTAGTCCTAGGGACCTTTGGGGGACCCACAATAACTCTGGAGAACTTGGGGGGCCCACGGTGGCAAGCGATGCGACGGGTGCGGGTTTGCGACGTTTGGCCATCGGTCGTACCCTAGCCTGACCGAGAGAGTCTCTCGGTCAGACACAGCGCACGGCGCTGTGCAGCGCTGCGGAGCGGTGCAGCAGCGGGTGCGGGGAGCTCCATCGGTCTGAGCGGTCGGTCGTCTCGGTCGGGCGCTTGGGCTGCAGCGGAGCGGGGGTTGCGATGCGGAGCGGTGGAGCGGGCCGGTCAGGTCGATTGGTTCTCTCGGTCGGAGCGGGGTGCGAGCATTGCAAAGGAGCGGCGGGCGACTGGGTGCGGAGCGGGCGCTTGAGCTCTTGGTCTGACCGAGAGCTCCCCTCGGTCGGTGCGGAAGAATTGAGCGGAGCGGCTGTCGGTCGGTGCGGGGGGACGGAGCCTGTTCTCTCGGTCTGAGCGGGTGAAGTTCGTCGCAACGTTGCGACGAATCGTCGCAACGTCCAATTTGGGTTTTGGGAGCGGCTAGGGTTATTTTCTTGCGAAAATAGGTCTTCCTAGGGGTTGTTTATATAGTGTAGATGGGTTGACTTGGTCTAGGGCTAAATCTAATAGGATTAGAAGTTTAAAATAATTTAAAATTTGAAATTCAACTTCTCCAACCCACCCAAGGATTTGACTTGGTCCAAATGAGCTGGAAATTGACTCAAAAATTCTTTAAAATGTTTTTAACTCAAATAAATTTTATTTGGCCGAAAATAATTTAAAAAATTAATTATTAAAAATAATATAAAACTTGTTAAAAATGTAAAAGTGGTCAAATGAACTCCAAAATTATAAAATAAATATCATGGTGATCGCGACGACGAATATGAGCTAACTAAGAAGACGGATCTCAAATTCGACGTCGGACGACGAAACTAAAAATGGAAACGTCTCCCGTCAAAAGTGAAAATCGCCACGTCTCATCGAATAAGTTTAGATTGTGGGAAAACAACTCGAGAAACGTCGTTCCAAGATAGTGCCACTATTTAATACTCTCAGAGACGTTCACAACGGTATATCACACGAAAGTGTTCACAAACAAACAAGGTCTAAAATAAACACGTGCACGGTCAAAAGCACGTGCACGAACAACGTCCCACGAAAAGTGGTCGTTACAGTATAAGAGATGACAGCACACTCATATATATATAAACCCTATATCAAACCCCAAAACCCAAGTAAACAGCCAAGAGATCAATTCTACAACGGCTAGGAACTGGGCGAAAACAACAGGAACAGTCGACTGATGATCATAAGACAGTCGACTGATCAACGGCTAGAAAATATCCAACGGCTATAATCTGAGCCAGGACAGCCGACTGAAGAAGACCATACAGTCGACTGGAACCATGACATGCGCCTGTAAAACCTTCAGTAGGCGACTGCTGAAGAGGATGGAATAAAACTGAAAGCTGCACTCTTTCTCCAGATAAACAAACAGGCGACTAATGTCAATAATACAGTCGACTGTCTTATAGTCAGGTGACTGTAATACCTTCAACCGTCGACTGCTGTATAAGATGGAGAAAAGACAGAGAGATGCAGAGAATGCACTTACACTACTCAGACGACTGTTGGCCAATTCCCAGGTGACTGTAAATCTACAGGCGATTGAAAACTGAGCAACAGTCGACTGTGCGTAAAGCTCAAGTTTGAGTCAATTTAAATTTTGACTTGAGCTGTGCATATCAGTCGACTGTAAAAGGATCGATAGGCGACTGGAAATCACCCAGTCGACTGTAAACCCTTCATTAGGCGACTGATGGAAAGCCAGAGACTCCAAATGAGTCTTTGGACAGAGTGAACCTAATATGTTGGATTCTATGATAATCCTAAGGCTCACTAAGATGGTTAAATGTATATGCATGAATGAGTAAACCATCTAACAAGGCATTACATTAACCTAGACTCAAAAGAGAGAGAAAGCAATAAAGTAAATATTACATGGATTACATTGCTTTCCTTAGAGTCTAAGTCTTCAATCTTGAGGCCTTGATTGCTCTCCATCATCTCCAAGCTTTGGCACTCCTTGAGTCCAAGCTTTGGCCCTTCTCCACTTGATGTCTATACTTGCACCAAGTGATTAGTCTCCAAGAAAGATATTCTAGGAATGAAACTGTGAGACTAAAACATGAGAGTCATTAGCAACAACATAATGTTGTGATCATCATCAAAATAAGATTGGTATGAAACACCAATACTCAAAAATCTCCCCCTTTGTGATGATGACACACATTATATAAAATACAAAGTATTAAAGCACAATGCTAATGAGCTCCCCCTACTTATATGCACCAATTATACAATGAGCTACACAATAGTAAATACTCATTCTACCAAATAAGATCATGGTGACATATAATAGGCATGGATAACATAAACCAATTGTAATGGACAATATCATGCAAACATGAATGGTTTATCTAATCCCGTAAATCTATCCCCATATGCATATGTATATAACTCTCCCCTATATGGTTATATAATGCATAACTCTCCCCCTTGACATCGTCAAAAAGGTGGACATCAACAATATCCCCCTTTGTCATCTTAACTAAGATGTGACAATATGCAAGAATAAAGGAGATGTATGATACCAAATTAAAAAATTTAGTGTGTATCAATTCACTATCCCATGCTCCCCCTAGATCATAGAAATGGTCAAACTTTGACTTCTAGGTTCTAATACCAATTATAAAGAAGGAAATTAACAATCTCTAACAGTTGAGGTCAATACCAATTGTAGAAAAAGAATCTTGGAAATTAATCCTCTTTATCAATTAATATACAAATAATGGAGCCATGGGCCTAAAATGTATCAAAGAAATAGATATAGAAAAATGAAGCTTCAATGATACACAAAGATATTGCCAAAACAAAATAAAACATGAACATGATGGAAATATACAAGAGGTTTAGTTTGAGACCAAAAATAACCAATTGGAAATAATGATATCAAATAACCTCTGAAATGAGAGTTAAAATATGTCTTAAAATATTTTAAACATATAACATATTAAGTCCCTTATTGACATACACATGGATCAAAAATGCATGCATGTCAACAAACCCAAGGTCCCCATTTTCATGAAAAATAAGTTTGAAAATATTTTCAAAATCATGAAACACACACAAACAATGGGTATGCTAAAAATAAACATTCAAGCACAATACCCATGCAATATGCATATGTTTGAGGAACCTAAACATTAGGCAACAAACCCAAGAGGAGTTTGATTTCCTAATGTAATCACATGAGGTGATCACGTCCCTAACTAGAGAGTTGATGTAGCTATCCCTCTCTTGCACACTAACCTTAACGGGAATCCATAAACTCAAGGATTTCTTAGGCAATGGTTTTGCCTTTGCAAGAGGGATCATGTGGCATGCTTAGGTGTGGAAACGAATTTCTTGACATGCAAAGAATAAGGATTTTGCTTCTTAGCAAAATAAAATGAAGATTTTTCATTCTTCCTCAAAACCTTGTGATCTACATGCTTCTTGTTGATGTTATTGTTGTACAAGAAAGCATGGTGATTCTTCTTAGGTGCTTTAGCAATATTTCTTGTATTTGCACCATAAGAAGAATTAGAGGTGGGTTTGGTAACCACCTTTGGAGTGTATCCCAAACCTCCTCTATGGTTTACCGGATGTTATTTTTCAAGCAAACCGTGGAGTGAGTCCCTAGAGTAAACAAAGGTTTTGAGCTTCTGGGATTCCTCTTCGCATTTCAACGTAAGTTGTTGAATGCAGTTTATAAGCTAAGGTTTTAAGCAACAAGATTCTCATTAGTTAAACTCAATTCCTTAACTTGAGAGAGAAGTGTGTCTCTCTCACTAGTGTCACAAACATGCAAAGCATCATTGTCATTTACACTAGTAGATTCTAAGGCATGCAACCTACTCATAGCATTTTTAAATTTAGCTTTCAATTTAGCATATGAGTCGATGCACTTACTTGCCCCATTGGAGACCACGTTGAAGCGGTATTCGAGCTCCTCGTAGGATAGCTTCTCCTCCTCAACTTCCTCATCCCTTTCCTCCTCGCTTGAGCTTGACGAAGACTCTTCCCCTTTTGCCATGAAATTGTTGGGGTTGAGCCACGCCTCCACCTCTTCATCGCTTAAACTCGAGGAGATTGATGAAGAATCATCAAAAGCCGCGAAGCACATATGAGCTCGCTCCTTATCATCCTCTTCTTCATCACTTGAAGTGTCCTCATCGGAGTCATCAAAAGTACCGACAAGTCCCTTCTTTTGATTCTTGAATTTGGACTTGCCTTTCCAATGCTTCTTCCCTTTCCCTTTGTAATTTTCTTTGTCGGGCTTGGAAGGGCATTCAGTTGAAAGATGACCTTTTCCTCTACAATTGAAACAAATAGAATTGTTAGACTTAGAGGCAAACTTTGACAAAGACTTACCTTGCTTGTCCTTAAGGAATGCTCTTAGTTACGTGGCAATCTCCAAGATTTCATCTCCACTAGCCTCATCTTCTCTATCTTCTTCACTAGGAGCTTCTTGATGGAATTTCTTTCTCCATTTGATTGGCTCCTCCTTGGCATGGAATGCAACCCCCTTTTGCTTTTCAGTCTTTTCGGGCTTGGATGGTTGAATCTCCTTCTTGTGTTGAATCTTTACTTCATACGCCATGAGATTACCAATGCACTCCTCAACGGTGTATTTGGACATGTCATAAGACTCCAAAATACCGTTGGCCTTTGACTCCCATTGAGATGTGAGCGAGTCAAGGATCTTCTCCACTCGATCCTCATGGGAAATCACCTTCCCAAGTCCTTCCAAAGTGTTCATGATTTTTGTGAACCTTGTGAACATCTCCAGATGTTTTCACCTTCCTGCATCTTAAACAACTCATATTTAGATCTAAATATGCATTGTTTAGATTTCTTTACCTTTGAAGTCCTTTCATGAGAAATCTCCAATGTATGTCAAATTGCGTTAGCCGTTTTACACATGGAGATGCGGTTGAACTCATTTGAAGTGAGGGCGCAATGGAATGCATTCATAGCCCTCACATTAAATTTGATCGAGTCCTTCTCCGCTTTGGTTCTCGAAGCTGCGGGTGTAGTAGGCTTCTCAAATGGCGACTCCGTGATATCCCAAAGGTCTTGACCCTCCAAGTAGATCATCATCTTGATCTTCCAACTAGGGTAGTTGTTTCCGTTGAAGAGCGGGGGTCGAACGGTTGATAGACCTTTTTCATGAGACATGGATGAAGCGTTGTATGCCATCGTTGTTGTATGCTTCAACCTCGCTCTGATACCAATTGTTAGGACCGTCTACCTTGCAATACTAACAACAAACACTTTAGAGGGGGGTGAATAGAGTAATGGCAATAAATTGTGCAATTAGAATTAAACTTGCAAATGCGGAATAATAAGTGCAAGAGGAATTAAACAACACAATCAATCCAAACGCAAACACAAGAATTAACTTGGTTCCCCAAACTTGGGTACGTCCAGCCACACCAATATCCACTATAATTCTCACACAGAGAAGTGAATACAATCTCACACAGAGGATTTGTATTCTCACACAAAAAAATCCTCACTCTCACGTAGAGAGACCTCACACAGAGGATTTAGGATTCTCACACAGAGAAAATCCTTGCTTTCACACAGAAAGACTTAAGCTCTCACACAGAGAGATCTCAACCAACCCTCACACAGAAGGTTATACTCACACACACAGAGTAACTAGCTCTCACACAGAAAGCTAGGGTTTCAATGAAAAACCAAAGTAAAACAAATACTCTTACCTATGCCTTGAGATGTACTTACTCATAAATAAATGCAAGGCATGGAAGAGGATCTCCAAGTGTTGTGATTTGCTTGAAAGAACTTGGATGAATTCCCTTGAGCTGGACTTCAATGCATGAAGAGGAATGAGAGCTCACAAGAGGAATTGAGAGAGTTTGAGAGTGGCTTAGAGATCTCTTGAGATATTCAATAGCATCAAGAAGTATAAGCACACTCATATATATATAAACCCTATATCAAACCCCAAAACCCAAGTAAACAGCCAAAAGATCAATTCTGCAACGGCTAGAAACTGGGCGAAAACGACAGGAACAGTCGACTGATGATCATAAGACAGTCGACTGATCAACGGCTAGAAAATATCCAACGGCTATAATCTGAGGCAGGATAGTCAACTGAAGAAGACAATACAGTCGACTGGAAACAGGACAGGCGCCTGTAGAACCTTCATCAGGCGACTGCTGCAGGGGATGAAATAAAACAGAGAGCTACACTCTTTCTGCAGATAAGCAAATAGGCGACTGATGTCAATAATACAGTCGACTGTCTTATAGTCAGACAACTGTAATACCTGACGTGCGTTTATATTTCATATATTCACGCATGTTTTCTTTTGTGTTTCTCCGTGTTTTCCGCCGTCTTTTATCTGTTTTCTCGTATTTTCTCGTTTTCTTTCACTTTTCTTTGTTTCTCCATGTTTGCAGGAGATTGACCGCGTAGGGGACGTTTAACGACGATATCTCAAGTCCCCGGAGCAACGGGAGGAGTCACACGTGATCCAGGGGGCCAAACGACGAAGATTTCATCTTTCAGCCCCTCACCCGGTCGGTTGGCCATCTCCAACCGATCGGGTGATGCACGCGTGCACCACCCGGTCTCAGCCGGAGCCCAAGTGGAAGTCACCCGACCGGTTCATAGGCCGGTTCAGCAGGGGCCTGTTCTCTGTCTTTTCGAGCCAAATTCCAACCGATCGGGTGACTCTCACCCGATCGGTTCATCTGTAGCTGATGCTGAGGAGCTGAAGACACGGGCACCCAACCGATCCCTTCACCCGATGGCGCCAAGATCCAACCGGTCACTCCAAGAACTCACCCGACCGGTTCATATGACCGGGTGCCGTTTTCTGTTATTATTTTGTAACGGATCAACCGATCGGTTGACTTGTCAACCGATCGGGTGATACGAGAGTCTATAAATAGAACCCCTAGGGTTACAGAAACGGGGGAGCTGCTAGTTTTTACTGTTTTCTCCTATTGTGACGGCTGTAATTACTGTTCTTTTGTAAGTTTTTGGATCTTTCTCAAACTTTAATATTATCTTTATTGCTCTATTACTTCTGCATTCCAATCGTCTGATTATGATTCCAACGGTTCATTTTCATTTAGATATCTTTTCAATGAATTTTTGTGAGTAGTTACCAAATCTGGGATTTTGGCGGAAACCCCTTCGGGGGCTCTTCCCGATGCATCCATAGGGTTAGGAAATCGATGGGGATTAGGATTCTAACGGTTACGTGGGGTGTTTCATTGTCATCGGCGGGAAAAAGATCGCCTTTGACCGTTGGGCCAAGGGGGAATAAACTTGGCGGTTGACTCCCTAGCCATAGCTCACGCCCTTAGCGTAGACGCCGAATCCTAGCGCGCGGGAGCGGCAGGATGAGACGTTGGGAGTTATCGTTGCGAGCTTAGTGCTCCCGGAATCAATCAGTGTTAATGGACACGGGAGTGCCCACTGATCGAATCCGGGAAGTCCGGTGTATCATCCTGGGCACCGACCGGAATATCGGGCCCATGGGATGTCGGTACCACTTTCAGAGGCAATGTCTCACCATTAGACCCTAATTCCGATCACCATTCTACCCGTAGGCTGTATCGGCTAGAGTCGCTCGTTGGAGTGGAAACCAAAGTCCCGGGTTTATTTTCTTATTGTTCATACCTTGCATTCCTATACCGTGACAGCCCATCAACCGATTCGGGCTAGCTTGCCCACGGGGTGATTTTGGTCCTCCTTGACACAAGCACATCCTAGCCTCCCTGTGTTCGACCCCCAAGCCACACTACAACATCGTGCGCTTGCGGTTACAAATATCTAAACCCCATGTCTGCCACGTGGTCCAGCCGCCGACGTGGCACGGCAAACCGGTCAAGTTTATGGCGCCGTTGCCGGGTAGGCAACGTGCTTGTTATTTTAGGATCTCTTGAACCCTAGTGTCTAGCTCTTATCCCTACCTCGCGATAATTTTCGCATTCTCCTTTTTCCTTTTTATTTTCTTATTTTTATTTCTTATCTTATCTGTTTCTTTCCCACTTGTCGCTTCACGGGTGTTTGTTGTTTTTCATGCGCAGGAGTTCAAGAAGTCTCGACGACTTGATTCCCCTCGATCCAGAGATTAACGCCACCCTTAGGCGTTTGGCCGCCGAGAAGCGAAGAAGAGAGGATCCCGAATCCATGGAGGAGAACACCCAGCCTCACAAGTCCCTGTTGGAGTACTCGATGCCATCTATCGAGTCCACTTCCGACATCCGATCTCCAGCTATTGCGGCCCAAAGCTTTGAGCTAAAGCCGTCTTTGGTGACATGGATCCAGCAGGATCAGTTTGCGGGTGCACCCATGGAGAGCCCGATCGAGCATCTAGACTCCTTCTTGGAGAAATGTGACACCTTTCGGATTAATGGTGTCACGACTGAGGCGATCCGTCTGAAGCTGTTCCCCTTCTCGCTGCGAGACAAAGCCAAGCAATGGCTTAGGGGGAAGGACCCCAACACTTTCAATACCTGGGAGAAGCTCTCCAATGCTTTTCTGACGAAGTTCTTTCCTCCGGGGAAGACCATGAAATTGAGGAGTGAGATCTCCTCCTTCTCCCAGTCCAGCCACGAGTCCTTGCATGAAGCTTGGATGAGATACAAGGAAATGCAAAGAAGGTGCCCTCACCATGAGCTTCCGAAGTGGAAGATTATTAATCTGTTCTACAATGGGCTGAGGGATGACCTGAAATCTTCTATGGACGCCGCAGCTGGGGGTTCCTTTATGTCAAGGAGCGAGGAAGATGCCGGACATATCCTGGAAAATATGGCATCCAACAATGAGCGGTGGTGTGACGAGAGAGCCACACCCAGGTCTGGGGGTATACACAGAGTCGAGGACGTCGACAAACTTTCAAGCAAGTTCGAATTTCTTTCGACCCAGATCTCTGCACTAATGGTAGGAGCCGGTGGGGCCGGTACGCAGCAGATTTCAGCGGTAGAATCCGAATTCTTTGGGGAATTCGACTGTGGTGACGTCTCACCACCGTTGGACCAGGCGAGCGCACTATTTTACAACCCCACGGGAAATGCGCCGTATCCGCCAAGAACCAACTCCAACCCGGCCTACTCTCTGAACAACCGGAACCACCCTAACTTTGGTTACCGATCACCATTTCAGCCCTCGCCGCCTCAGCAGCCGCAACAACAAACATATCAGCCAGCTAGGCCACAGCAGAGTCAAATTCAGCAGTAACAATATCAGCAGCAACCTCAGTAACAATTTTACGCCCCCAGGAATCAGCAGCCAATCCATCAGCAGCAGCAGTATGGCCAACAGAGGGCCGTCTCTCTGGTTGAGTCTCTCTTGACTCAATATATAACCAACCAGGAGAAGATCAATCAGAAGCTGGAAATGGGTCAGCGGGCCCTCACGGACCAAGTAACCCAGCTGGGGTTACAAGTGGCGAACCTCTCGAGGTCACAAAACCAATTACCGCCACAACCGGAGGTGAACCCGAGGGGAGCAACACAAACGTCGGCACTCGTGCACGAGCACGCAAATGTGTCCGCTATCATTCTGAGAAGTGGGACACAAATCCCTACTAGAGTGCCCCCTAACAGACCGGAAGCACCGTTGGTCCTCGAGCGACCGATCGAAAAATCAAACGACGCCGGTGCTTCGTCATCAAATCCTACGACTCCGGAGGGAGTCTCTGAAGAAGAGAAGAAGAAGAACGAGGAAGGGAGCCCGAAAGTGTTCAAACTCGTTGTGCCATTTCCATAACGGTTAGCTCAGGCCAAAATCGACGAGAAATATGGCAAGTTCTTCGCCATGGTCAAGGACCTGAGCTTGCAAATCCCCTTCCTGGAAGCAATCGAAACAATCCCATCCTATGCGAAATTCCTGAAGGATTTGGTGACGAGAGGGTCTAGAAAGGAGAAAGTAGTGTTGACGGTGGAGTGTAGTGCTCTCATCCAGATGGAAAATCCGCCGAAACATAAAGACCCGGGGAGCTTCTCAATCCCTTGCACGATCGGGGCAGTGAAGATTCATCGTGCACTCGTCGATCTCGGAGCGAGTGTAAGTTTGATGCCCTTATCGATGTATAAGAGGATAGGAATGGGTGATTTGGAACCCACCGGTATGACCCTACAACTTGCTGACCGGTCGGTCAAATATCCGGTGGGGATCGTGGATGACCTCCCCGTCAATGTAAAAGGGGTGCATGTGCCAGTGGACTTTGTAGTCATGGACATGCCTGAAGACACACACACCCCCATCATCCTGGGACGGCCTTTCATGGCCACTGCTGGCGTTTTGATTGATGTGAAGAACGGAAAACTTTCGCTAAACGTCAGCGGAGAAAAGGTTGAGTTTGATCTGGGGTTGTCCATGAAGTATCCCGATCCCCCAGATGACCCTCGGTGTAATTTGCTGGAGGTGGAAGAAGAAAAAGCTGCTGAAGAGAGCTCCTGGGAGATTCTCTTAAGAAACCCCCCCGATGACTTGGGGGATTCAGAAGACCAAGACGGCCCCAAGAATGATGATGCTGCTGGGAAAGCGAGTGCAGCAAGAACGACCCCTCCCGGGTTCCCCAAGGCTCCTCCTGCGAGGAGAACGGGGAAAGAACCCATGGGCCTCACCAAAGACGAGGTCCAGATCCTAAAGAAGATGGCGGTAAGCGCCAATACGAAAGAGAAGCCCCCGGATCCCAAGATCAAGGAGAGGGTAGTCGAGCAAATCTTTCTCCAGCCGCTGACTACTCCAAAGGCCTTAAGCTCCGATGAAGCAGAGATGCCGAACTTCGGGCATCACCCGTATCAACCACCGTGAACATCTCTTGCGGCCGTCGAGCCAACGACGTTAAACAAGTGCGCTTCATGGGAGGCAACCCATGTTCTAAACTTTTGCCCCACTTTTTAGTGTTATTTTTTACTTTATTTCATCTATTTTTATAAATAAGATCAGCCGCAAGAACATCCGTTCGGGGACTTAGACAAATCTGTTGGTTTTTGCAGGAAACAAAGCCTCAATCGATCGGTTGATAACTCAACCGATTGGTTGGGATGTATCAGATACAAGCCGCAATCTGTCCCCAAATGAACCGATCGGTTGAAGAATGGAGAGACCGGGTGACAGACCGGGTGAGCTGGGGAGAGTTCTCGGGAAATTTTTGGGAAATATCAACCGATCGGTTGAGTTAGAGCACGATCGGTTGAAGCGACCGGGTGAGCAACCCTCAATTCTCGGGAAAATGAGTGGAGCGCCCAACCGATCGGTTGAAAAGTCAACCGACCGGTTCGCCTGTAGCAATTCTTTGGCAAGAATTTTTGACCTAACCGTCAACCGATCGGGTGACAAGTCACCCGATCGGTTTGACTTAAAACCCTATATAAACCCCCGACCACCCGTTCGTTTTCACCCTCGCCCGATCGCCAAAATCGCTGTCGTTTCGCCTGCCTCTCCTCCCCAACGGCTGATTCTCACTCCCCCACGTCCTCCACTCCTCCAATACTCCCTCTCCCAACCTCCTCCATCAATCTCTCCATCATCTACACTCCCTCTCTCCTTTCATTTCGAGATTCTGACCTAATTCCCCCCAAACAACGCCCATTTCGAAAATTCTTGCTGAAAGAAGTCACCGCGGCTCCACGCTACTCTCATTGCACAGTGTGGGGACATCTATGAGCAAGCTTCGCCATTTCGCTTGGGTACACTCGCTCCTACGCTCATATTTCTACTTTTACCCTATAAATTGTTCTTGCTCATTTTGCTTGTGTTAGTGTGCATTCATCGCTTTTGCACTCATTCATACATGCACACTCACGCATGGCTAAGGATAAGGACAAGGGGAAGGGAATTATGTGGGAGGAGGAACCGTCTCGAAAGAGACGAAAACAAACACGTCCCCCTTCCCACACACGAGCACTTACACTTGGCCCTCCCCCGCCTGTTATCCCCCCTGTGGACCCAATGTTGGGCCCGCACGGGTATATCTTTAGGAACCAGGAACACAAGGATTTTTATCGTCGGCTCGATGCTTGGGGGCATCTATCGACTAAGTTCCCGCACACACAAACACTTGTCGACCTCGGTGTCTACACCGAGGTAGAATCTCTTTTCGCTAACTTAGGATGGTTGGCCTTTCTTAATGCATCTGCCGTATCCTACCCGGCACTCACCCTTGAATTTCTCTCTACACTTATTTGGGAGTTCGGGTCGATCATTAAATTCCGGGTGCGTAACCGGAGTGTCACCACGAATCTGAACACAATTAACGATATATTTGGGTTCCCCAATCTTGGGGATGACTCCATCCGGCACTACGGGTACATGCCCGAATTTAACGTCGATCAATTCTGGTTCCGTCTCACACTGCTCCGTGACTATCCCCGAGGAAGGGCCAAGGCCTCCTCCATCATTCATCACGTGTTTTGTTTGGCCCACAGGATCATATCATCCGCATTTTTTCCCAGGGACGAGTCCGGCACCGTGACTATACCTGACCTTTTTATCCTCTGGGCCATGACTTTCCCTTTTGTCCGGGACGATGATGGAATTAGCTTCAGGGCCCCTACCATCCCCATCCATGGCGGCGATTGGCTTGTTTACAAGCTTCTCGAGATCAGCCGGGCCGGTAAGGGGAAGTTTTGTTGTGGGGGCATCATTACTATCATTTGCTCTTACCCCCAGTTCAAAATTCCCATTCCCAATAATCTTCCCGCTGCCGCAGGACCCTCACAGCCAGACATTGATGTCCTGCGGCACATTCACATGATCAAACCCCACTCCGATGGCTGCTTCATCTTCAATTATGGACACCTCCCAGCCCCTTACACCATTCTCCCCAACCCCACTCGTATGACCATTGCTCTTGTGGGAGATTGGACCTTCCCACCCGACCCGAACTTCCTTGCAGGGTTGCACCTTCCTTTCCTTCCCGCGGGCGCACGCAGATCACCGTCCCCTGCCGCCCACTTAGGCGAGCAGGATATCCCTGTGTCTCGTGGAGATTTGGGGGCTGGCCCGAGTCGTCCTGTCTCTGCTCCGGGGCCCATCACATCTGAGCACCTCTTTACGGCCATTTCTGGCCTTGTCTCCTGTGCCAGCATGACCACTGCCGCCGGCACCACTTCGACCTTACCTACCGGTACCACTTCTGCCTCACGTCAGTCCACATCTTTTGGTCGTCGCCATGTCTCTGCCCGTCTAGGTCTTGAAAGGGAGGTCGCTGCCCTTCAGGAGCTCGCCATGTCCTCTGCCTCCTCGGACCCATCACCGTCCTCTTTTCTCACTCACCCACGTTTCCTCGCACTTGAGAGGAACGTGGCCGTCATTCTTCGCCTTCTCACTCATATCCACGGCCCACCTCCACCTTCACCACCTCGACGATCTTCTCCTCCACCTTCACCACCTCGGCGATCTTCTCCTCCACCCTCCCACACTTCCCCACTTCCATCACCCCCCTCACCACATTCTTCTCCTCCCTCGTCTAATCCCATCCCGGTATCCACTTCCCCCCTCCCAACCACTTCCATCGCACCCACTCTACCTCCTTCCTCCATTACTCCATATGTGCGTCGGAGGAAATTGCCGGTACACTCCAGATCTCTCCCACCACCCCCCACTACCGTCACCACCACATCTTCTCCCCCCATTTCTATTCCTCTCACCACCGCCTTGATCGCCTTCCTACCACCACCACCCACCTCCACCGACACTCCTCCCATTGTTCACACCACCGCTGCACATATTCCTCCACCTCATTCCCCACTTCTCCGCACACCCCCAGCCTCCCCCGACCACCCATCCACACCCTCTTCCGAGGAGGACGAGGACTCACCTTCTCCTGCTTTCTGATTTCACCTTGTTTGTTTTTGACTCCCCCTTGCATATTTCTGCATTTCACGATCACATTTTATTCGCTAGCACTGTCACGTCTAGCTTGGGGGACGTCTATTTTGGTGTGTTGTCGTGTTTTGTTTGTATTTTCTCATTTTTGTGTGTGTGCTTGTTTTTCCCCTTTTGCGTTTCGTGTCATGTGGTTTTATTTCTATTTTCGTCACGTTTGATTTTGATTTTGATTTTTCTTTATTTTCAGTTTCATCTCTGTGTTTTCCTCGTTTCCATTTTTTTTTGTCGGTGCGTATTTCCCCCCATCTTCATTGCCCTCCCGTACTCACTCATATTGCATTGAGGGCAATGCAAGCTTCAGCTTGGGGGAGTCGCACTGTGTGCGTCATTTGAGTCCTTCTTTTTCGTTTTTGTGTCGTTTTCATCGTGTTTTTTATTTTTTTTCCTTTTTCTCTTCTCTTCTTTTTATCTCTTTCTCCTAGAGATGAACCCTATGATGAATCGCCACAAAATCACACACACCTAGCATGGCATCGATAATCACATTCACTTACCCTAGGATTTCGAGTCCTCTTGCATTTCACACATCGTGGGTCCACTTAGCTTTTTGTGAGTCGTGCGTCGTGCCTAGCTGTTTGGTGTGCTTCTACTATGTGATTTTACTTTATATACCTATCCAGGAATAACCCTAGATTATCATGCTTCGATTTGAATATGCGGTAATTGCTTCTACTATATGCATGCTATATTTATATCGTATATTTCATTTCGCATGCGTCGGGATTCCACAATTAAGGACTAGGATAACCCATTTGGCCTATGCTCTATTTAGAGAGAATAGTTTCCTTTGCCCAAGTGTTTAGATTTCGACTTCTTTTTTGTTCTACTTGGTGCAAATCCCCTCGTCGTGTACCGTTCTCCCACTTGAGAGAGTACACATGTGTATAGCCAGCATCCCAAAAATCCAAAAAAAAGAGAAAAGAAAAGAAGAACCTAAAAAGAAAAGAAAAGAAAAATTTTGTATAGCCAAAAAGCAAAAAAAATACAAATACCCAAAACCCAAAAAAATTTCTAGTGCGAATATTTTTCCTATCTACCGAGAATAAAGGGAAGGCGAGAATTTGCACCGAGTGTTCTACCCCACATCATCTCAACCCCCATCGTTTTCGAAAACACTTGGCTTAGGAACTTTTTAGCTAGTATCTAGGCTATAGTGGCGTGATTTCCTTAACCCTAGTTGTGGAGTCCCCGATGCATGATACGCTTCTATTCTTATACTCTTCTCATGCATGCTTGAACTAATTTTTACCGCAATTTCAAATTCGAATCGGTATTTGGGTCATTTCCTGGGTCTGTGTATATCGAGCTTTATTGCACTTCGTAGATAGCGACACCGACTGCTAGCGCACGACCACACTCACTCGTGCTTCACCGCGTGGGCCCACGGCACTTGTTTGGACTCGTTTTCCTGGGTTTGGTGATGTGATTTGACGTTTGCTTGCTTGGTGTGTCGTTTTTGATTTTGTTGGCTCTGACCGACGATCTAGGATATAGAGTTTTCTTTTTCTTTCTTCCTCTCTATTTTCTCCCTCCGAGCTCCTACTCTCACTCGTCTTCCTCGAGGACGAGGAAGAGTTTAGCTTGGGGGATTTTGACGTGCGTTTATATTTCATATATTCACGCACGTTTTCTTTTGTGTTTCTCCGTGTTTTCCGCCGTCTTTTATCTGTTTTCTCGTATTTTCTCGTTTTCTTTCACTTTTCTTTGTTTCTCCATGTTTGCAGGAGATTGACCGCGTAGGAGACGTTTAACGACGATATCTCAAGTCCCCGGAGCAACGGGAGGAGTCACACGTGATCCAGGGGGCCAAACGACGAAGATTTCATCTTTCAGCCCCTCACCCGGTCGGTTGGCCATCTCCAACCGATCGGGTGATGCACGCGTGCACCACCCGGTCTCAGCCGGAGCCCAAGTGGAAGTCACCCGACCGGTTCATAGGCCGGTTCAGCAGGGGCCTGTTCTCTGTCTTTTCGAGCCAAATTCCAACCGATCGGGTGACTCTCACCCGATCGGTTCATCTGTAGCTGATGCTGAGGAGCTGAAGACACGGGCACCCAACCGATCCCTTCACCCGATGGCACCAAGATCCAACCGGTCACTCCAAGAACTCACCCGACCGGTTCATATGACCGGGTGCCGTTTTCTGTTATTATTTTGTAACGGTTCAACAGATCGGTTGACCTGTCAACCGATCGGGTGATACGAGAGTCTATAAATAGAACCCCTATGGTTCCAGAAACGGGGGAGCTGCTAGTTTTTACTGTTTTCTCATATTGTGACGGCTGTAATTACTGTTCTTTTGTAAGTTTTTGGATCTTTCTTAAACTTTAGTATTATCTTTATTGCTCTATTACTTCTGCATTCTAATCGTCTGATTATGATTCCAACGGTTCATTTTCATTTAGATCGCTTTTTAATGAATTTTTGTGAGTAGTTCCCAAATCTGGGATTTTGGCGGAAACCCCTTCGGGGGCTCTTCCCGATGCATCCATAGGGTTAGGAAATCGATGGGGATTAGGATTCTAACGGTTACGCGGGGTGTTTCATTGTCATCGGCGGGAAAAAGATCGCCTTTGACCATTGGGCCAAGGGGGAATAAACTTGGCGGTTGACTCCCTAGCCATAGCTCACGCCCTTAGCGTAGACGCCGAATCCTAGCGCGCGGGAGCGGCAGGATGAGACGTTGGGAGTTATCGTTGCGAGCTTAGTGCTCCCGAAATCGATCAGTGTTAATGGACACACGAGTGCCCACTGATCGAATCCGGGAAGTCCGGTGTATCATCCTGGGCACCGACCGGAATATCGGGCCCATGGGATGCCGGTACCACTTTCAGAGGCAACGTCTCACCATTAGACCTTAATTCTGATCGCCATTCTACCCGTAGGCCGTATCGGCTAGAGTCGCTCGTTGGGGTGGAAACCAAAGTCCCGGGTTTATTTTCTTATTGTTCATACCTTGCATTCCTATACCGTGACAGCCCATCAACCGATTCGGGCTAGCTCGCCCACGGGGTGATTTTGGTACTCCTTGACACAAGCACATCCTAGCCTCCCTGTGTTCGACCCCCAAGCCACACTACAACACCGTGCGCTTGCGGTTACAAATATCTAAACCCCCTGTCTGCCATGCGGTCCAGCCGCCGGCGTGGCACGGCAAACCTGTCAATACCTTCATCAGTCGACTGCTGTATAAGATGGAGAAAAGACAGAGAGATGCAGAGAATGCATTTACGCTATTCAGACGACTGTTGGCTAATTCCCAGGTGACTGTAAATCTACAGGCGACTGTAAACTGAGCAGCAGTCGACTGTGCGTAAAGCTCCAGTTTGAGTCAATTTAAATGTTGACTTGAGCTGTGCAATCAGTCGACTGTAGAAGGATCGACAGGCGACTGGAAATCACCCAGTCGACTCTAAACCCTTTATCAGGCGACTGATGGAAAGCCAGATACTCCAAACGAGTCTTTGGACAGAGTGAACCTAATAGGTTGGATTCTAGGATAATCCTAAGGCTCACTAAGATGGTTAAATGCATATGCATGAATGAGTAAACCATCTAAAAAGGCATTACATTAACCTAGCCTCAAAAGAGAAAGAAAGAAATAAAGTAAATATTACTTGGATTATATTGCTTTCCTTAGAGTCTAAGTCTTCAATCTTGATGCCTTGATTGCTCTCCATCATCTCCAAGCTTTGGCACTCCTTGAGTCCAAGCTTTGGCCCTTCTCCACTTGATGTCCATCCTTGCACCAAGTGATTAGTCTCCAAGAAAGATATTCTAGGAATGAAACTGTGAGACTAAAACATGAGAGTCATTAGCAACAACATAATGTTGTGATCATCATCAAAATAAGATTGGTATGAAACACCAATACTCAACAAGTGGGACTGGGAGAACGATGCACTTATTCCAACTCTTTTTTACATTTTACATGCACACGCGCGCGCACATACACACACACAACTATTGAAGCACACCAATGAACCATGTCTTAGGGGAACTAATATACGTCCAAGGCCAGATCCTATTAGGCTTATGCATACTCTACATGATTGGTTAAACCTACACTCGTGTATTCCAAAAGTAGAATAAACAATCAATCCAGCCCATAGAAGAAAAAACAGAAATTAATATTTATTTATGGGAGAGGGTTTAAAAGGAAATCGCGAGGAAAGAAGCAAAAAATCATGGCACGAAGATTTCGAGATCATTCGTGAAAGAAATGAATCTAACTAATCACATATATAATTTACATGCTAGCGGAATTTTCCCGAAGGGGTCATTTCTTTTTCACAAGATTTTTCTTTTTTTTTTCATTTTTATCATTTTTTGCTGCGTGCATGATGCATGGATGCTAAAACCAAAAAAGTGTGTGCAATAACAAAAGGAAAGTGACGATGATGGTGATGCAACAAAGGTGCAACTCCTCCCCCAAGCTTGAAGTGGAATGTCTCCCCCAAGCTTAAACAACTCATTGCCCTTAATACGTATAAGTGAAGTGCAAGGGAACTGTAAAATAGAGGAGGGGAAACGATCACTCCACTCCATCGTCAGGTGAAGGCTGGGGTGCATCGGGATCATCGAAGTTGCCCTAGCTGATACGCCACCTGCACATATATTCCAATACAGGCTCCATCCTACCAAAGCGTGCTTCGAACTTAGGATGGAGGTTTGCATTGGTGGGCTCGTGTGAATCTGCAGTACATAAGGGTCCTCCCTCATCGTGGCATGTGAAGCGTGGAGGGGTGTGTTGTGGTGGTGGTGGTGGGGCATCCTAGTGAATATCGACATCATGCCCTTGCTGTGTAAAAGCAGAAGGGAATAACCAATCGGTGGCAAGTCAACATGAGATGAGGGTTAGGTTGGAGAGTGTACGCAACACGGTAGGGCCCATTCAGCCACGTGTAGGCATTATTACCACTGGTGGGTATCATGGACATACGAATGAGGGTCGTGATGCTAAGGGAAGTGGGGCCATCGGCCCTGGGGAGAAGCTCAGGGATCTCATTAAGGAGGAGCTCGTAAGCGGCTATAAGCGTGATCAAGCTGCCACAGCATATCTCGCCAGTCTTAGAGGTGGCGACCTGCATTAATTTGGTTACGAGCTAGTCAGATATTTTCAGGGTCCATGCAAAGGAGGTGAGACCAATGTCGGGGTCAACGATGTGATGCTGGGTCATAGCCCAAAGAATAAGCAGCTCGGAGCATGGGACGGTTCCACAGTCAACATTACTAAACACTGCGCATGCTAGGATCCTATGCACTAAGCACATGCACAGGTGCAAGATGGAGGAGGCTTTGGCTGTCCATGGGTCCCAAGCTCCTGAGATAGTGATGACTCTCCAAAACTAACAATCGTTGAACCCTTGTCGTATACGGTTGTAATGGTCAGTTTTCATAGTGCACATACTTCCGTACAAAGACAGTTTTCATAGTAAATGATATTTTTTTAAAAAAAATTCGTCACTTAAATCTAAAATTGGACTTCGTATTCATGATCCTCGCGACAATACAGAGCTGTGATATTATTTTCGTAATTTTTCGGACACCTTTAGCTCCAAGGGCAAAATCGTAATTTCGTACTTTTAATTAGTTTGCCAATTAAGTTTTACTAACTACATTTTAACGTTTTAATTTACACTAATTACCGTATCGACGCTTAGCAACCCACGAGGTAGTGGCCGATCACATTTCCACACTTAGTCAGATGTTCTCAACAACCGTATTAATAACTTAATTAATACTTAGGGTATATTATATTATATATTAACCTTATAAATTTCCATCTAACCCTCCATCTTTAAGCCAGCATCCTTCCCCTCCCCTCTCCCGTACTCCCTACATCTCTCCCTCTCAGCACAAATGAAACCCAATTTTAGAGGGGCTACCAGGTTATTCTTTTGAGCTCTCTCCTTGTGGTCATCTCTCTCTCACCCACTCTCTCCTCCGCCTCGCTGAGCCACCGAATGTTGGATATGGACGAAATGAATACACCCATGAGGGGATGTATGAGGGTATACGGACCTCAGATGTCGCGTGCACGAAAGCGTACACGAAGGGAACCTTTTCTCGTGTGGAAAGGACCACTCGATCAGTGGAAAAAGCCACTCGATAAGTGGAAAAAGTCACTTTATAAGTGCATAAAGGCACTTGATAAGTGAATGAAGAAGAGGATAAATGAATGTCCTAATATAGGCTAATAAGCTTATATTTAGTTATTTCCTACAATAACTACCCCTAAAGCCTATAAATAGGACCCAAGGGTAAGGCATTCATACTACACTTTCCATGCCATAAGTTTGCATAAGGCATCTTATGTTCTTCTTCTCCCTTCCATTAAAATCCTCTTCTAAATAGAGATTTAGGCGGTGAAACTCTGCTTCGATCCTAAGTGACGAAGTATCGACCGTTGTGGCGAATCCGAGGGTGAAGTTCAGAGACTACGGTGTCGCATACACAAGCGTAAGTCTATGTTATTATTCGATCCTAATGTCGTTGTTTTGACAGGATCCTACATTGGTATCAGAGCCATACGGGTTCGCCCCGGTCAAACCGTCGCCCCGTCGAACCGATGAACGAGGCGTTGTCTTTTTCATGAATGGGTATCATATCATTATGGATATGGTAGGAACGCTTCGTGACGGAGAGAACGCAGCGGTTGTTCTTTTCACGTTAGGGTCTTCTGTCATTACGGATATGGCAGGAATTCTCCGTGACGGAAGAACCAACCGTTCATATCGCCAAACTCGCACTCTTCATGGATGCTGAGTCTCCATTCAAAAGGGAATGTGCGCTCTCTTCATGTGGAGCGTGTAGTTTACGAATTTTAAAGTATGTTATTTTTTCATTTTGGCACATGGCCATTGAAGGATAACTACTTTCTCGACGAACGGGTGTCTCATCGGAGAAGAAGATGGTGGTTATTCTCATCGGAGAAGATGAATTTTTGGTGCATGATCACCATGGACATATGGGCCATGGAGGCTATGCATCCCCACTCCCCATGCGGAGGGGGTTGGTTACGGCCAAATGACAACGAAAACCACCCCGGCGAGGGTGTGTGGCCAACCCCATGCAAGGGGGTGGCCGGCCATGGCCATATGGGCCATGGCCGGCCAAGGCCAAAGGGCCAGGGCCATGGCCGGCCAAGGCCAAAGGGCCATGGCCGGCCACGGCCAGGGCCAGGGGGCCCTGGCCGAGGCCAGGGCCAGGCCTGGCTGAGGCCAGGCCAGGGCCAGGAGGCCCTGGCCGGCCCCGGCCAGAGCCAGGGGCCGGCCTGGCCGGCCCTGGCAGGGGCCAGGGCCGGCGCCCTGGCCTCTGCCAGTGTAGGATCCTGTCAAAACAACGACGTTAGGATCGAATAACATAGACTTACGCTTACGTATGCGGCATCGTAGTCTCTGAACTTCACCATCGGATTCGCCACAACGGTCGGTACTTCGTCACGGAGGATCGAAGCAGCGTTTCACCGCCTAAATCTCTATTTAGAAGAGGATTTTAATGGAAGGGAGAAGAAGAACATAAGATGCCTTTTGCAAACTTATGGCATGGAAAGTGTAGTATGAATGCCTTACCCTTGGGTCATATTTATAGGCTTTAGGGGTAGTTATTGTAGGAAATAACTAAATATAAGCTTATTAGCCTATATTAGCACATTCATTTATCTTCTTCTTCATTCACTTATCAAGTGCCTTTATGCACTTATAAAGTGAATTTTTCCACTTATCGAGTGGGTTTTTCCACTTATCGAGTGGTCCTTTTCACACGAGAAAAGGTTCCCTTCGTGCACACTTTCGTGCACGCGACATCTGAGGTCTGTATACCCTCATACATCCCCTCATGGGTGTATTCATGTCATCCATATCCAACATCTCCCACTCACACTTGAGGGGATTGTAAAGAAACATCTTTCCTTTAACTCTTCTGTTTATCATACCAAGAAATAGGCCGTGTGACCGTCATGCGTGCATATAGAGTCCGCTGTTGTGCACTTGTTAGAGATACACAACACCCCTCGAGGTGCAAAGTTGAGTAGATCAACGCATGCTTTACCCTAGATTATTTCTTCACATTTCTTATACTTTATATTCAACAATTGAATCCCATCTGGATTACAATTGGCTGGCCAGCTTTGATTCTCTAAAGTCCAAATGTGAATATGAAATTAATCTTCCTCTTCTTGCGATCCTTTTGATCTTGACTTGACTTGCTTTTCTAACATGCCCCGCCGGACCGAATTGGCCATAGTCCATAAGCAACATGCTAAGATAGCAATCACCCAGTCAAATCTAAAGGAACCAATTAGAGTCCATAAGGGTAATGAGTTAAGACCCGTGTGGTCTTTGGGTCTCACATAATAGTAAACACAATTACTATTCTAACCCAATGGTCAAAATGCATACGTAGTATGAATACGTATTACAACATCACTCCTTTCCCAGGGAGCGTATGTCTTAATGATGTTGTAAGGATGATAACTAGACAACACAATGTATGACTTTGAGTCCCTTTTACTACTCAAATAATCTTCTGGACCCACATCCTGCATAAGACAGATAGGATTTCAAAAATCCTCTTAGATCATTTGAAAGCATCCATATGATGCAGATCTTTCATACGACCATTTTGTTTAAGTCATGACTCTAAATCGTCCGTCTGACGATTTTGACTTTAAACAGGTCGCATCTTTATTTTATCCGTCTGATAGAATAAAGGCGGTTGCTCATGTGAGAGAGCCAACCTTAATCTGTCCGACATACTAGAAATTATAGCTGAGATTTCAAAAATGTACACAAACATTTCTTAAAAAATTCATATGCAATGTCGAAAAGAACTTATTCTTTTATTAAATTTGATCATTTACAGACATGGGAATTTACATTGGTACAACTCACCTCTTACGTAATCCTTGAGATGATAAGTGTTTGTAAAACACATCTCTGGGGATCGCCTTCGTAAGCGGATCCGCTATCATCTCATGCGTAGATATGTACCTTATGTCTACCTTCTTGGTTTTATCATAGTCTTTTGCAAAATTATCCTCTTAACCGCTTTCCAGTGTGTTTGCCCTGGATTGGATTGGTAACGACTTATCATTCCAACGGCAAAACAGATGTCCGGTCTTATACACATCATAGCGTACATAAGACTACCAACTGCACTGGAATATGGAAACTTTTCCATAATTTCCTTTTCCCTTTGGTTCTTAGAACACATCTTCAGACATAAATTATCGCATATGCTTATTGGAATATCAATGGACTTACAGTCCTGCATATTAAAACATTCTAGAACCTTCTTTATATAAGTCTCTTGTGAAAGAGAAAGAAGTTTCTTCGAACGATTCCTTGAAATCTTAACTCCAAGGATATATGCGGCTTCTCCCATGTCTTTCATCTCAAAAAATTGATGAAAGCCAAGCCTTGATATCCATCACAAAGCCCTTGTCATTTTTGGCTATTAAAATGTCATCTACATATAGAGACATAATTACATACTTGCTATTAATCCTCTTGATATATACACAGTTATCTTCATCAAGCATGGAAAAACCATTTGATAAGACAACTTCTTGAAATCGTATATACCATTGCCTCGAGGATTGTTTAAGACCATATATGGACTTATGAAGTTTACAAACCTTATGTTCGTTTCCTTCTTTTACAAACCCTGTTGGTTGTTCCATATAGATCTCCTCGTCCAATTCTCCATTGAGAAAGGCAGTCTTTACATCCATCTGATGTAATTCGAGGTCTAAGCAAGCTACCATAGCCAGAATCAGGCGAATCGAGGTAAAACGGACAACAGGTGAGAAGGTCTCTTCGTAGTATATCCCTTCCTGTTACGTAAAACCTTTCACGACAAGGCGAGCTTTATATCTGTCAATAGAGCCATCAGCCTTATGCTTGATCTTGAGAACCCATTTGTTCACAATAGCTCTACGTCCTCTGGGTAAGTCAACTAAGTCCCAGACTTGGTTAACTTTCATGGATTCCAACTCCTCTTTCATCGCTTCCATCTATTTGTCTTTCACAAGGCATGATACGGCATGTTTGAAAGTAGCACGCTCATCATCATCTTGTAGTAAAATCATAAAGGTTTGTGGAAATTCATCCTCAAATCTTAGAGGAGTCAACCTTGTACGACTAGTACATCGTATTTGAGATTCTTCACGTCCTTGTTAACTCGAATTTAGATCAATTCTAATATCACTCCCACTTGGAATGTCGTTAGAAATGCTCCCACTTGGATCATTATTCCCATATGGAATAGGATTAGCTTCATTCGTATCATCCATTGTTGAAGTTTGAAACGTATTTTCTTCTTCACCAAGAATTCTCCCACTCGAATGAGGTAATCCTTCTTGATCATTAATCTCAAATAGAGATAAGTCCTGACTTATCTCGCCCTGTCTTGGAAACTCATTTTCCAAGAAAGTGACACCCCTCGACTCAAACTCAATTAGACCTCCACTGTATTCCTGACTAACGAAAACATAACCTTTGGAGTTTTCTGCGTATCGTATAAAGATACATTTCCTTCCCCTTGGCCCAAGTTTGCCATACTTATGGGAGGAAATATGTGCGTAGGATGCACATCCCCAAGGTTTTTAAAATGTTTAAGTCAGGAGACTTTTGCTTCCACAACTCATAAGGAGTGGAGCTAACTGATTTCGAGGGTACGCGGTTCAAAATGAAAGTGGCCGTTAATAATGCATCACCCCAAAAGGTGATTGGCAAGTTAGCTTGCGCCATCATTGAACGGACCATTTCCATTAAAGTCCTATTTCTCCTTTCTGCAACACCATTTTGTTGAGGAGTATAAGGCATAGTTACCTGATGTACTATGCCCTTTTCATCACAAAGTTCCTTAAAACATGTTGATTGATATTCACCGCCCCTATCAGTTTGCAAGACCTTAATCTTGCGATCTAATTAATTCTCCACTAAACTCATATAGTTTTTTAAAGCAGGTTAATGCTTCACTTTTGTGGGATATCAAATAGATATGTCCGAATCGGGTGAAATCATCAATAAAAGTGATGAAATAGGACTTCCCGCGCCTTGTCTTGACATTCATCGGACCACATATGTCCGAATGGATGAGCTGTAATGGAACCTCGGCCCTTGTGCCAGTTCCAAATGGCTTGCGACAAGATTTCCCTACAAGGCAAGGTTCACAGGTCGACATTTCAACCTTTGAAACATTGGATAGAAGGCCACGTTTGGCAAGTCTATCCATTCGTGTTGGTCCAATGTGACCAAGCCTTGCATGCCAACAAATTATATTAGACTCATAAGTCGAAGAATTTGTAACAAGGAAATTTTCATTACAAAATGAAGAGTCATACATTTTATTTAATACAATAAATCCTTTGAATACATACCCAGTACCAATTAAGGAATTATTACAAAACAAGTCCACTTTACAATTTTGAAAGAACCAGCTATAACCAAGACCCATTAACACGACCACAGATATTATATTCCTTCGAATATCTGGAGCGAAGAGAACATCATGAAGTAGGAGAGTGAGGCCGTTGTCCAAGACTAGCTTGCAAGTCCCAATACCTTTCACTTCAACACGTGTGTTGTTTCCTACATAGATCCACTTCATTCCTTGGGGTATCCGGTGATACTCCACGAAGGACCGTCTGTCCCTTGCTATGTGGTCGGTGGCACCTGAATCAATTATCCAAAATGGATTAGATTCTACAAGAAATATTGAACTAGAAACACATATGTAACTAGTATAATTACAAGTTACCTCGTTGCCTCCACTCGTACACGAACAAGCATAGTGACCGAGCTTGTTGCACTTGAAGCACTTGATCCTCTTCAAGTCTTTCTTCTTGTGCCATTTCTTGTGCCCACCCTTATGTTTGGGTTTCTTGGTAGACTCAGGTAGCTTATTACGTTTACTGGTAGACTTCGAACGATCTTTCCTTTTCTTTCCCCCGTGTGAGGAACTAGCAACCATGTGCACTTCTGCACTTGGCTTGACAGCCGCAAGCCGCTCTTCCTCTAACTCGAGTTGCTTAGAAACATCGCTGAAGGTCTTGATGCTCTCATTATGAGTGAGATGCATCTTCATTTGGTCCCACCCATTTGGCAGGGAACATATGACTGCTTGGATTTGTTGCTCATCAGTGAGCACATGACCTGAATCCTTTAACTCTGAGATTAGATTCGCCATATGTCGTAGATGTTTCCCCATGGAATGATCTGGACATTTCTTGTATGAATCGAATCTTATAGTTAAGGCGCGAAGTTTGGACACCTATGTGCCACCAAACTTCTCCTCAAGCTTGGACCTTATGTCCATGGCTAAGTCATGCTCTCGGAAGATGCGCATTATGTCATCGGCCATACTGCTCAATAACGTAATGCGAGCTATCTTGTTCTTCCGAGACCAAGCATCAAAAGCTTCCTTGTCTCGTCTGTGTTTGGCCGTAATGCCCAACTCCGGTTCAATCATTACGTTCTTTAGAGTTTCGAGCACTTCTTGCTCCTCTAGAACGTATTGTATCTTGATGGACCATAGTTTGTAATTATCGCCGTTGAGTTTTTCAGCTCTGTTTAACTCAGCGACGATATTCTTTGAAGCGGAAGACATTTTACTTTTAAAATGCTGCAAAAGACACAAAACCGAAGGTTTGATCATAATCATTGCATTAAAAATTCTTAAAATATAATTCCCACTTGAAATGATAATAGAATATCCCATTTGGATAGTTCTAATTTCAACTCCCACTTGGAATGATATTTATAATTTGATAAGTTACTTTCAAAAAATATTGAAGATGTTACTCTAGAATCGGAAAGGTCACTACGTTTCCAATCACCATCTAGAGTAACTTTCAATATTTCACCATCACTTTATCAAATAATAGTACTCTTATAGTACTTTGCAGTGGAAAAGCGTTTTTGAAAACATATTTTTCAAAAAAATATTTTGCAAACGTATTTTGCAGTATTTTGAAAACGTTTTTTCAAATGCATTTTGCAAATGTATTTTGCAAGGCCTATACCCCATTACAGGGTGTCATAGCCGAAATATTTCGCCAATTCCCCGGCCATTGCCGGGGTCGTGTCAAGGCCGTGCCAAGGCCGAATTCATCTTCCTTCCGAAGTGAGAGTTGCCATCGCAACTTGGCCAAATCCGGATCCCCCCTTGGGGAAAAATGTGATATTTCAACTAAGTACCCTTATGATACTATCGAAATATACTGCAATCCCTGGCCATCTGCCGGGATTGAGCCGTAGCCGTGCCAATGCCGGATTCCCCCTTTGGGGATTTTTCGGCAAGCCATCATCGCCGGCTCCCATATGGATCCATGCGCTCCCCTTCTGTAAGGGAATTTGACGTAGATAACTGCCGTCGGACCCGTAAGGGTTGTTCATGCAAGCCACCGCCATGCAAGTTTCCCTTTTCAGTCACGTAAGCCCCCCAATCAAAAATTTGGGTCAATCGGGGCTCGGCACTGGCCGGGCACCGGCCTCGGCCAGTGCCGGTAGGCCTACGGCCTGGACCCGACCACTGTCGGGGCCGGTCGTGGCCCTGGCAGCGGCCAGGGCTGGCCTCTGCCAGGCCCTGGCCTCTGCCAGGGACGGCCGCGGCCCTGGCAGTGGCCAGGGCCAGCAAGGGTGCCGGCCCTGGCCTCTACCAAGGCCGGCCAGGCCCTGGCCGGAGGCCAGGGCACCGGCCCTGGCCTCTGCCAGGGCCGACAGGGCCCTGGCCCCCAGGCCAGGGCCGACAGGGCCCTGGCCCCCAGGCCAGGGCGCCGGCCCTGGCCTCTGCCAGGGCCGGCAGGGCCCTGGCCGGGCCCTTGCTTCCGGCCAGGGCCGGCCGGGCCCTGGCTTTCGGCCAGGGCCGGCCAGGCCCTGGCCTGGCTGAGGCCAGGGCCCTCTGGCCCTGGCTGGCCAGGCCCTGGCCGGGGCTGGCCATGGCTGGCCATGGCCATGGCCGGGCCATGGCCGGGCCATGGCCCTTTGGCCTTGGCCGGCCACCCCCTTGTATGGGGTTGGCCGCACACCCTCGCCGGGGTGGTTTTCGTTGTCATTTGGCCATAGCCAACCCCCTCCGCATGGGGAGGGGGGATGCATAGCCTCCATGGCCCATATGGCCATGGTGATCATGCACCAAAAGTCATCTTCCCCGATGGGAATAACCACCATCTACTTCTCCGATGAAGCACCCGTTCGTTGAGAAAGTAGTTATCCTTCAATGGCCATGTGCCAAAATGAAAAAAATAACATACTTTAAAGTTCGTAAACTACATGCTCCACATGAAGAGAGCGCACATTCTCTTTTGAATGGAGACTCAGCATCCATGAAGAGTGCGAGTTTGGCGATATGAACGGTCGGTTCTTCCTGTCACGGAGAGTTCCTGCCATATCCGTAATGACAGAAGACCCTAACGTGAAAAGAACAACCGCTGCGTTCTCTCCGTCACGAAGCGTTCCTACCATATCCATAATGGTAGGATACCCATTCGTGAAAAAGACAACGCCTCGTTCATCGGTTCGACGGGGCGACGGTTTGACCGTGGGGAACCCGTATGGCTCTGATACCAATGTAGGATCCTGTCAAAACAACGACGTTAGGATCGAATAACATAGACTTACGCTTACGTATGCGGCACCGTAGTCTCTGAACTTCACCCTCGGATTCGCCACAACGGTTGGTACTTCGTCACGGAGGATCGAAGCAGGATTTCACCGCCTAAATATCTATTTAGAAGAGGATTTTAATGGAAGGGAGAAGAAGAACATAAGATGCCTTTTGCAAACTTATGGCATGGAAAGTGTAGTATGAATGGCTTACCCTTGGGTCCTATTTATAGGCTTTAGGGGTAGTTATTGTAGGAAATAACTAAATATAAGCTTATTAGCCTATATTAGCACATTCATTTATCCTCTTCTTCATTCACTTATCAAGTGCCTTTATGCACTTATAAAGTGACTTTTTCCACTTATCGAGTGGATTTTTCCACTTATCGAGTGGTCCTTTTCACACGAGAAAATGTTCTCTTCGTGCATGCTTTCGTGCACGCGACATCTGAGGTCCGTATACCCTCATATATCCCCTCATGGGTGTATTCATGTCGTCCATATCCAACAGCCAGGGCCCGGCCGGCCCTGGCAGAGGCCAGGGCAGGCGCCCTGGCCTTAGGCCAGGGCCTGGCCGGCCCTGGCCAGGGGCCAGGGCCCTGCCTGCCCTGGCAGAGGCCAGGGCCAGGCACTGGCCGGCCCTGACCGGCCTCGGCCAGGGCAGAGGCCCTGGCCGACCAGTGAGGGACTTTTGGCCGGCATTGGTCGGCCTCGGCCAGTACCGTGCCCCGGTTGACCCTGTTTTTAGGGGAAGGGGACTTGCATGAATGTGACATGCATGGCTAACCCATACGGGGCCGACGGCAGTCGTCTGCGAAAAAATTCTCCTATATGGGGGAAGCGCCTGGATCCATACGGGAGCCGACGACGATGGCTTGCAGAAAAATCCCCAAAGAGGGGATCCGGCCTTGGCACGGCTACGGCTCATCCTGGCAATGGCCAGGGATTGCCGTATATTTCGCTAGTATCATAAGGGTACTAAGTTGAAATATCGCATTTGTTTTTTGAAAAATACGTTTTCAAAAAAAAACGCTTTTCCGCTGCAAAGTACTATAAGAGTACTATTATTTGATAAAGTGATGGGGAAATATTGAAAGTTACTCTAGATGGTGATTGGAAACGTAGTGACCTTTCCGATTCTAGAGTAACATCTTCAATATTTTTCGAAAGTAACTTATCAAATTATAAATATCATTCCAAGTGGGAGTTGAAATTAGAACTATCCAAATGGGATATTCTATTATCATTTCAAGTGGGAATTATATTTGAAGAATTTTCAATGCAATGTTTTTGATCAAACCTTCGGTTTTGTGTTTTTTGCAGCATTTTAAAAGTAAAATGTCTTCCGCTTCAAAGAATATCGTCGCTGAGTTAAACAGAGCTGAAAAACTCAACGGCGATAATTACAAACTATGGTCCATCAAGATACAATACGTTCTAAAGGAGCAAGAAGTGCTCGAAACTCTAAAGAACGTAATGATTGAACCGGAGTTGGGCACTACGACCCAACACAGACGAGACAAGGAAGCTTTTGATGCTTGGTCTCGGAAGAACAAGATAGCTCGCATTACGTTATTGAGCAGTATGGCCGATGACATAATGCGCATCTTCCGAGAGCATGACTTAGCCATGGACATATGGTCCAAGCTTGAAGAGAAGTTTGGTGGCACATCGGTGTCCAAACTTCGTTCTTTAACTATAAGATTTGATTCATACAAGAAACGTCCAGATCATTCCATGTGGAAACATCTGCGACATATGGCGAATGTAATCTCAGAGTTAAAGGATGCAGGTCATGTGCTCACTGATGAGCAACAAATCCAAGCAGTCATGCGTTCCCTACCAAATGGGTGGGACCAAATGAAGATGCATCTCACTCATAATGAGAGCATCAATACTTTCAGCGATGTTTCTAAGCACCTCGAGTTAGAGGAAGAGCGGCTTGCGGCTGCCAAGCCAAGTGCATAAGTGCACATGGTTGCTAGTTCCTCACACGGGGGAAAGAAACGGAAAGATCGTTCGAAGTCTACTAATGAACGTAATAAGAAACCTGAGCCTACCAAGAAACCCAAACATAAGGGTGGGCACAAGAAATGGTACAAGAAGAAAGACTTGAAGAAGATCAAGTGCTTCAAGTGCAACAAGTTCGGTCACTATGCTCGTTCATGTACGAGTGGAAGCGAGGAGGTAACTTGTAATTATGCTAGTTACATATGTGTTTCTAGTTCAATATTTCTTGTGGAATCTAATCCATTTTGGATAATTGATTCAGGTGCCACCGACCACATAGCAATGGACAGACGGTCCTTCGTAGAGGATCACCGGATACCCCAAGGAACAAAGCGGATTTATGTAGGAAACAACACACGTGTTGAAGTGAAAGGCGTTGGGACTTGCAAGCTAGTCTTGGGCAACGGTCGCACTCTCTTACTACATGATGTCCTCTTCGCTCCAGATATTCGAAGGAATATTATATCTGTGGTCGTGTTAATGGGTCTTGGTTATAGCTGGTTTTTTCATTATTGTAAAGTGGACTTGTTTTGAAATAATTCCTTAATTGGTATTGGGTATGTATTCAAAGGATTTATTGTATTAAATACAATGTATGACTCTTCATTTTGTAATGAAAATTTCCTTGTCGCAAATTCTTCGACTTATGAGTCAGATATAATTTGTTGGCACACAAGGCTTGGTCATATTGGACCAACGCGTATGGATAGACTTGCCAAACGTGGCCTTCTATCCAATGTTTCAAAGGTTGAAATGTCGACTTGCGAACATTGCCTTGTAGGGAAATCTTGTCGCAAGCCGTTTGGAACCGGCACAAGGGCCGAGGTTCCATTACAGCTCATCCATTCGGACATATGTGGTCCGATGAATGTCAAGACAAGATGCGGGAAGTCCTATTTCATCACTTTTATTGATGATTTCACCCGATTCAGACATATCTATTTGATATCCCACAAAAGTGAAGCATTAACCTGCTTTAAAAACTATATGAGTTTAGTGGAGAATCAATTAGATCGCAAGATTAAGGTCTTGTGAACCGATAGGGGCGGTGAATATCAATCAACAAGTTTTAAGGAATTTTGTGATGAAAAGGGCATAGTACATCAGGTAACTATGCCTTATACTCCTCAACAAAATGGTGTTGCTGAAAGGAGGAATATGACTTTAATGGAAATGGTCTGTTCAATGATGGCGTAAGCTAACTGGCCAATCACCTTTTGTGGTGATGTATTATTAACGGCCACTTTCATTTTGAACCGCATACCCTCGAAATCAGTTAGCTCCACTCCTTATGAGTTGTGGAACCAAAGGTCTCCTGACTTAAACATTTTAAAACCTTGGGGATGTGCATCCTACGCACTTATTTCCTCCCATAAATATGGCAAACTTGGGCCACGGGGAAGGAAATGTATCTTTATACGATACGCAGAAAACTCCAAAGGTTATGTTTTCGTTAGTCAGGAAGACAATGGAGGTCTAATTGAATTTAAGTCGAGGGATGTCACTTTCTTGGAAAACGAGTTTCCAAGACAGGGCGAGATAATTAAGGACTTATCTCTATTTGAGATTAATGATCAAGAAGGATTACCTCATTCGAGTGGGAGAATTCTTGGTGAAGAAGAAAATATGTTTCAAACTTCACCAATGGATGATACGAATGACGCTAATCATATTCCATACGGGAATAATATTCCAAGTGGGAGCATTTCTAATGACATTCCAAGTGGGAGTGATATTAGAATTGATCTAAATTCGAGTCAACAAGGGCTTGAAGAATCTCAAATACGACGTAGTATTCGTACAAGGTTGACTCCTCTAAGATTTGAGGATGAATTTCCGCAAACCGTTATGACTTTACTACAAGATGATGACGAGCCTGCTACTTTCAAACAGGCCGTATCATGCCCTGCGAAAGACAAATGGATGGAAGCGATGAAAGAGGAGTTGGAATCCATGAAAGTTAATCAAGTCTGGGACTTAGTTGACTTATCCAGAGGACGTAGAGATATTGGGAACAAATGGGTTCTCAAGATCAAGCATAAGGCGGATGGCTCTATTTCCGCAAACTTCTTTCTCTTTCACAAGAGACTTATATAAAGAAGGTTCTAGAACGTTTTAATATGCATGACTGCAAGTCCATTGATACCCCTATAAGCAAGTGCGATAATTTATGTCTGAAATCATGTCCAAAGAACCAAAAGGAAAAGGAAATTATGGAAAAAGTTCCATATTCCAGTGCAGTTGGTAGTCTTATGTACGCTATGATGTGTACAAGACCGGACATCTGTTTTGCCGTTGGAATGGTAAGTCCTTACCAATCCAATCCAGGGCAAGTACACTGGAAAGCGGTTAAGAGGGTATTGCGGTATCTTAAGGGAACTGCGGACTATGCTTTATGCTATCAAGGAGTTGTCTTGAGGCTCGAAGGCTACACTGATGCTGATTGGGCGGGTGATCTCGATGAGCGACGATCGACCTCAGGATATGTTTTTCTACTCGGATCTGGTGCAATATCCTGAAGTAGCAAGAAACAATCCTGAATCGCACTTTCAACTATGGAAGCCGAGTTTGTAGATTTAGCATGGCAGTCTAAGAGGCTGTTTGGCTTAGGAAGTTCTTAGACAGGCTAATTGATGCAAGTGACTCAGGTGCTATACCTATACACAGCGACAGTCAAGCATCTATAGCCTATGTCAAAGATCCTAAATTCCATTGTAAGACCAAACACATAGATATCCGCTACAAATTTGCACAAGACTATGATAAGACCAAGAAGGTAGACATAAGGTACATATCTACGCATGAGATGATAGCGGATCCGCTTACGAAGGCGATCCCCAGAGATGTGTTTTACAAACACTTATCATCTCCAGGATTGCGTAAGAGCTGAGTTGTACCAATGTAAATTCCCATGTCTGTAAATGATCAAATTTAATAAAAGAATAAGTTTTTTCGACATTGCATATGAATTTTTTAAATGTTTGTGTACATTTTTGAAATCTCAGCTATAATTTCTAGTATGTCGGACAGATTAAGGTTGGCTCTCACACATGAGCAACCGCCTTTATTCTATCAGACGGATAAAATAAAGATGAGACCTGTTTAAAGTCAAAATCGTCAGACGGACGATTTAGAGTCATGACTTAAACAAAATGATCGTATGAAAGATCTGCATCATATGGATGCTTTCAAATGATTTAAAAGGATTTTTTTAAAATCCTATCTGTCTTATGCGGGATGTGGGTCCAGAAGATTATTTGAGTAGTAAAAGGGTCTCAAAGTCAGACATTGTGGTGTCTGGTTATCATCCTTACAACATCATTAAGACATACGCTCCCTGGGAAAGGAGTGATGTTGTAATACGTATTCATACTACGTATGCATTTTGACCATTGGGTTAGAATAGTAATTGTGTTTACTATTATGTGAGACCCAAGGACCACATGTGTCTTAACTCATTACCCCTATGGACTCTAATTGGTTCCTTTAGATTTGACTGGGTGATTGCTATCTTAGCATGTTGCTTATGGACTATGGTCAATTCGGTCCGGCGGGGCATGTTAGAAAAGCAAGTCAAGTCAAGATCAAAAGGATCGTAAGAAGAGGAAGATTAATTTCATATTCACATTTGGACTTTAGAGATTCAAAGATGGCCAGCCAATTGTAATCCAGATGGGATTCAATTGTTGAATATAAAGTATAAGAAATATGAAGAAATAATACAGGGTAAAACATGCGTTGATCTACTCAACTTTGCACCTCGAGTGGTGTTGTGTATCTCTAACAAGTGCACAACAGCGGACTCTATGCGCATGACGGTCACACGGCCTATTTCTCGGTATGATAAACAGAAGAGTTAAAGGAAAAATGTTTCCTTACAATCCCCTCAAGTGTGAGTGGGAGATGTTGGATATGGACGACATGAATACACCCATGAGGGGATGTTGGATATGGACGACAATCCCCTCAGATGTCGCGTGCACGAAGGGAACCTTTTCTCGTTTGAAAAGGACCACTCGATAAGTGGAAAAAGTCACTCGATAAGTGGAAAAAGTCACTTTATAAGTGCATAAAGGCACTTGATAAGTGAATGAAGAAGAGGATAAATGAATGTGCTAATATAGGCTAATAAGCTTATATTTAGTTATTTCCTACAATTACTACCCCTAAAGCCTATAAATAGGACCCCATGGTAAGGCATTCATACTTCACTTTCCATGCCATAAGTTTGCATAAGGCATCTTATGTTCTTCTTCTCCCTTCCATTAAAATCCTCTTCTAAATAGAGATTTAGGCGGTGAAACTCTGCTTCGATCCTCCGTGACGAAGTACCGACCGTTGTGGCGAATCCGAGGGTGAAGTTCAGAGACTACGGTGCCACATACGCAAGCGTAAGTCTATGTTATTATTCGATCCTAATGTCGTTGTTTTGACAGGATCCTACACTGAACCCCTTCGCAGTCGACGCCCACCTGGCTGCAATTCCTCTGTGATGCCGTCAACCCCACCGGTCTCCTCCGTCATGTCGCCTCCTCCAACGAGCCGAAACCCAATTCCAACACCCCACCGCCTCCTGGAGCTCTGTCGAACACGAATACCCGCTCGAGCTCTGATCGGCCCTAGGCATACACCCGAAAGGGCGACCGTGTAGTTTTACCGCAAGCGCACGGTGTAGCGGCGAGTGGGTTATCAAACACAGGGAGGACGATTGACAGTGCCTTCTCCGAACAACCTGGCTATAGGAACAGAAAAGAGGGAATTTGCCTTTGGCGATCCTGTCACAATCGTCAGACAAAGTATGGAGATATCAAATCAAATAAAGACGCCTAGGGAATGGGGAATCCCTGCTACTCACCGTATCTCGTCAATGTGAATCATTGGTATCACAATTGCTAGAGTAGAATTTCGGATGAACTAGTTGCAACTGAATGTAAAACCTAGCTCACGCTCTCGCCGTTGCCGGTCTATAGCTAGCCTAGGTTTGGGTCCAATCTCTTGCAAACCCTAGCCTAGACAAGCTAGCATTAGGATCAACATCATCGTTCAATCGCGTCCCGAGCCCACTCTCGTGCAAACTCGGGGTGCGACCTAGGTTGGGATAGTTCCTACCCGTCCAATCTCTTGCAAACGGGTATCGGTATGGAATTGCAACCGAGAACCCTAGTATCGGTCCAATCTCTTGCAAACCGATACAACTGAAACTCAATTCCAACCCAATTCGGATTTCTAGGGTTTCCTATCGAATTGGGATCCAATCTCTTGCAAATCCCAATCGATATGAACACCTAGCTATCCGTAGTAAATCGATCCCAAACTAACCCTAATAGCAATTCTAGCAATATTTCTAAAATCATCACAAATCAGAAATTGGGCTCGTAGGGTTCATCCCCACGCCCCAAGACGTTAGGACTACTCACAATTCATATCACAATTGCAAGAATAATCAATTGAAATAACTATAGAATTCATCACAATATTCAGATAAGCAATAAAAATGAGATTTTTAATGGAGAGGGAAACAAACCAATAGAGTTCTCCAAGAATCCAACAAAAATAAACTTTCCTCTCCTCTCCAATCACAAGAATCAAAAGCTAAAAAGTTTAATCTAAAAAGCTGCAAAAAGCAAAGGAAAAAGCTCTCAAACCTAGGTTAAAAACTGGGGTTAAATACCCCCCAAAATCGTCCAAAAAACTGTGACCAAAATGCCCCTGCGCAGCCTGAAAATCGCATTTTACGCTACAGGCAGCGCGGCTCACTCGGCCGAGTGACAAGTGTCGCTCGGCCGAGTGAGAAACCCTGAGAATTTCCAGTAAGTCTGGGGTCTTGGGAGTCTTCACTTCGGGCGTCGCTCGGCCGAGTGAGTTGTCGTCACTCGGCCGATGGCTTCTATTCACTCGGGCGGTCGGCAATTTCCACTCGGCCGAGTGGGTCTTCTGAAGCTCAGGCAGACGAAAAACAGTAAGTTGGCTCTTTTTGATGGGCGTCGTCTGAGTGCCACTCGGGCGGACGGGGATCCGTCACTCGGCCGATGTGGCTTCTGGTACTCGGCCGAGTGCACACATGAGGCGTGTCCGATCTGGTCGGCCGAGCGGGGTCTCGCTGGTCGGCCGAGTGACTCCTTCACTCGGCCGAGTGAGACACCAAAAATGCCCAAACAGCTTGTTTTTGTCTCCTCGTCGCTCCTACGACGTTCTTTCTTCTTCCGCTCCTCTCCAATAGCAAAATACCCCTCGGGGAAGTCATCGGCGATACTCTGGAGTAGGTGTATCTCGGGATCACTCCAAATCTCTCCAAATCTCCTGAAATACGACAAAAACAACAAATCGTGAAAAGTATCGCAATATTGTCGATAAATCGTGAAAAGCGTGATTTGGGCGATCTAAATGGCATGCAATCATGCGGAAAAAAGGTGTAAAACACGGAGTGATCAAAATCTCCCAAGCTTACCTCTTACTCGTCCTCGAGGAAGATAAGTAAAAGGCGAACCCGGTGGATTCGGAAAACGAAAACGACGAAAAACGAAAAACGAAAAACGAAGAAGAAAGACGAAAGCAAAGAGGGAAGCTGCTAGATCATTTTCTCAGGACGTGGGTTTTGCTTACTCATACAACATACACCGAATGTAAAACACACGTCAAAGAATTTTATTTCGATATCATAGTATAATGGTGCAAATAGAAATAGAAAACCCAAGAATATTGATATAGCATGAAAAACGGAATAATTTTAGAATTAACATCGTCTGAATCATTTAAAGCGGTATACAATATCGCAGATCAAACACTTTTCAATTGAACGCTTTCTATGAGGAGTATAAGAATATCACGCAATAGAATAGAAATAATAGAAAAGTGTGGATTTCATGAAATGAGTGCTAGGCATAGATTTCTGGATTTCGTGAAGCTAAAACGATCTCACCGAGTATAGAATATTACTTAGTCTAGGTTGTCGTGCAACGTCAAGTAGTCACTCTCTCACACATCATTGGATTCCCTCCCCCAAGCTTATCTATAAGCGTGGTGGCACAAAAAAAAATATTTACATCCCCATTTTTTATGAAGCTCCAAAAGTAATGAAAATAAAAACAAAAAGAGAGAAGAAAGAGAGAACATGAGATGGGATCGTTTATTGAGATCCTTTTCTCTTTTCTTTTCTTTTTCTCTCTTTTTTTCTTTTTTTTTTCAAATAGCATATATGCACAATGATCCCAAATCAAAGAGAAATAAGGATATACAAGAATTTTTCTTTTTCTTTTTCTTTCTTTGGTTTTGGGAAATTTGGAGCTAGGAGTTAATAGCGGGGGAAATGCCATATATTAGAATCGCTAAGGGGAGATTCACCAATGATTTTAAAATAGAGAATTGATGTTCAAGATTTGTGGAGAAAGAAATATATATGTCTCTCAGTTCACTCTATAAGACGTGCACGACAACTTCAGCAGGGTAATCTAATCTACTCAGTTTTGATCACAAAAAAGCAAAACTAATCCAGATTTATCATAGCTAACATCATTCAATCATCCTGAAGTGAAATGTACAAATCATGCATATAGAAGTGATATAGGAAAAGAAAACGGTACTCCAGATATAAGCATTCAAAGCGTGAATCTTGGTGTGTTTTCTGCGATAGCATACATATGAATATTCAGACTCAGCTAATAATAATATTTTATCCATTTTCATGCGGAAAGAGTGTGGGTTACTATCTCTAAATGCAAGGCAAGTCACAGCATATGATATCAGAAATAAAATCTAAGACATGACAAATATAGCATGCATATAGAGAAAGCTAACTACACGTCATCATCATCACAGAAAAGTCATCTCTAGCATGAGATGAAAAAGAAATAAAGATAAAGAGGGAAAATGAAACTATTTGCAATGCAGCACACAAAGAAAATAAGAAAAACGTGATGCATGGTAAAAAAAGAAAAAATGATGAAAATAAGTGCAAAAGCGGAAAATGGCGTGAAAAAACTAAAAATAAAGGTGGTAAATCGAAAAGATTGTGAGAACTCACTCTCCCAAGCTAAAGTGCACAGTGTCCTCAATGTGCGAAGTGTGTCACATCGAGAGACGTGTATTGTGAGGGGAAGGTGAGGATGCATGCATGATGAGAAAGGAAATAAAACAAGAAAATATAAAATATGATGCGTACATGATGCATGCAGATACAGGAGTGATACAGATATAAAAGTGTGACACCAAAAACTCTCCCTCTCTCCCAAAAATGATATAGAAAGATATGAACAAAATGTGGACCCAACAGTGAGGGGAGGGGGGGTGGGAAAAATGCATCAGGACCCAGCAGGGACGGGCAGCATGTCGGTAAAAAGGAGCAATGGCATCAAGGGTGCCTAAGAGGGTGGGGCTGCGCCGTCTCCGTCCTGAGGCGGAGGTGGTGGTGGTGGCTGGGGAACAGGCTGCTGAGCGGGTGTGGGTGTGGGTGTGGGTGTGGAAGCAGGCTGGGTGTGTGTAGAAGTGGGGGTGGGTACCTGCTGGGTGGGTGTGGGTACGCGAGGGAGCCGTTCGAGAACCTGGGTGAGGCAAAAGTGAATGTGCGGTAGTAGGTCGAAGCGGCGAGCCATATCGGTGACGGTGGCAGACAGGGTCCTAAGGTCACCTCTGAGGCCACTCACCGCCCCCTCGAGAGCACGAATGCTCTGAAGTACAGTGTCGGGGGGAGGTGGTGTAGAGGGACGCACCTGTCTGTGCTGTGCAGGACGGGGCTGGCGTACTCGGGTGGCGTAGGTGATGGGCTCAGCAGGTAGGTGGAGGAAAGGTTCTGTGCTCGCAAGTGTGGGCCTAGCCTCAGTGCGAGGCTGGGGCGCAGGCGGGTAAGAAGTGGAGACAGCAGCAACGGAAGTGGAGTATAAAAGTGGCAACGAGGCGGCCAGAGAGGTCGGTGACACAGACATGTGGACAGACGCCATGACACTCTCAGAAAAAACGGCTGCAGTAGAGACAGAGGCAGAAACCACGGTCTCCACGGCGGTAGTAAAAGAGGGCTCTCCGCTATCAACTATAGTCTGTGGGCGCTCGGGTAGGGCGGAGGAAACGGGCTCAACGGACAGAGGGCCAGCTGTGGTGGGAGTGGTGGTGGGCGTGGAGGTAGTGGAGGTGGGCTCAGCGAGTGTACTCCCGACACCGGCAGAAGTGTGGACAGACATGTCGGGAGCAGTGGAAATATCATGGATAGGCTGAGGGGCCACAGGGTCAGCAGGAGCAGCGGGCTCAGCAGGTGCAGCGGGGTCAGCGGGTGCAGCGTGAGCAGCGTGGGCCTGCGCAGCCTGCTCAGTCTCCTCGGCCTCAAGCACGTAGGCGGCGGGGATCAGGAGATCCATCGCCGGAAGCCAGTCCACCTGTGCTGGTGCAATCTAAGTCCGAGCTGGGCTCGGAAGGATCATGTAATCCGCACCGTATGGACCATGCAACCAAACCCAGTGCCGCTGACCATGTGAACGTAGCATCTTCATCCGGGCCATGACGTCTATGGACAGTGAAGTGGGGACCGGGGCTCGTCGCAGGTCATCAGGAAAGTCCTCGCCGGTCATCAGGGCGAGCAGGGTGATCAGACTGCCGCAACATATCGGTGAGCGAGTGCCCACCGATACGATGATGCGATCTAAAAACCAGCTCGCGATATCAATCACCACGGTGGGGACCAAGTCGTCACTATCCCTAGCTAGAGCTCTGGGGCGCGTCATCGCGTAGGGCATATAAAGCTCCGGCGTGGACATCGTCCCAGGCTCATACCTCGCCAAAAAGGTAGTCGCCATAAGCCGCTGAGCTATGCAGAGGCTGGGATGGCCGATGGCCTTGGCCTTGGCCCTACTAGGGTCAAAGGCAGCGTGTAGACCCGTGATCCGGGCCCAGAAAGCACCGGCATCGAAGGAAGGTGGGTGAATGTGAGTGGGGGCGTAACCACGGTCGGCCCCGGGGACATCGGGCCACGAGAAGAAGGCTCTCATCATACTGAGAGTGACCTGGCACTCTCGGTCCATGAACCTAAACGAGCATCCCTCGTCGGTCCGGGCGATGGAACTAAGCACCTCAAGTGTCGGACGGACGAACGTGTCCGCCGACACCTGGAAGAAATCTCGCCAACCCACGTTGTCATACAACGTGAGCATCCCCTCGAGTACCCCCAGGTGTCCTAGGTCTGCAAGGTGTGCGAACCTGGAGGGTATGATCGAGCGCTGGGAAATGCGCTCGAAGACGACGCGGTGTGCGTCGTCTCGGAACGTAATCCCCAGCGGCCCGACAAGTGGAGCCGGTGGTGGTGGCTGTGGGACGGCAGGGAGTGGCTGTGCAGGGTGAATGGGCTCTGCAGGCTGTGCGGGGTGTGCGGGGCCTGCAGGCTGTGCGGGGTGAATAGGGTGCGGTGGTGTAGGCGGAGGAGAGTCTTCCACCTCGTGGGAGGGGCCGGGCTCATCCGATCGCTTCCGCTTGGCGGAAGCTCTCCTCGATCGCGGCCGTGTCCGGGGCGGCATGTGCCCCCGGGTGCTCACCAAAAGCGTGAAAAATGCGGCGTGCGTAAAATAAAGGAAAGAGTATACCACGACACGCCGCGAGAGCAAAGTAATGGAAGCGTGCGAAGACGACGCCTCCACGTAGCCCCGAACGATCCCCGGAAGCTCCCCTGGGCTCCCCTAAGCTCCCAATTTAACATGCGCATCAAACGAAGAGATTAGCGTGTAATATTCAAAACGTATGGGGGGTTAGGGGTATAATAGATAGAAATTGAATTTAATTTGGGTTTGGGGTTCGTTAGACACATGGATCGTCGAAAAATACGCAAAAGAGGAGAAAATTGGGCGATAAAGCGTTACGGGAGCTCGGCCGGCGATGTGGTCATCGGCGGCGAATCGGGCGGAGGCGCGGCGTGCTCGGCCGGCGATGGGTGGCCGAGCGCCGGCGGCGGGCGAGCGATCGGGCGAGTGAGGGGGAAGATCGGGCGAGGGAATACGAGCGGACGCGAGTTTGGGAATTTTTTTCATTTCGAAAATCGCGCCGTCCCGCTTTCCCTTTTATAGAAAAAGTTACGACTCGTCCGAGTGAACTCAACGGAATTACTTTGAAAAATTCCTCCCCGCTTACGATTCGGCCGAGTGGCCTTGCCACCCTCGGCCGAGTGGAGTAAGTCCATTCGGCCGAGTGGCTCAAGCTACTCGGCATGACTCGCCCTAGGAGCGTATCAGTTTTACTCGACCGAGTGAATATATATACTCGGCCGAGTAGCAATTATATTGAAATCAAGAAAAGAAACAAAGAGTTGGGTACAGTAGACTTCCCTCGTTCGTGAGCCGCTCGGGCGGACGAACTTGTGTACTCGGCCGAGTGACTAGTATACTCGGCCGAGTGAACCCTGTTTTCTGCTGTTTGGCTTCGTTTGGGCTCTAAACTCTGTTTTTCTTCCTCCAGTCGATTTCATCTTCCTCCTAAGCATCGAGCGCCTTCCTGGAGCGCTCCTCGTCGCCTTGTTCATCCTCCTATTGATAAGTACCTCGTTCTCCTCTCCTGCCAAAGAAAAATAGGACCCGTTATCACGAAATTTTTGGGCGAACGACTCAAAACACTAATAATTTCTAAATCAAAAATAAAGGAAAAGTAAAAATAAAGCGATAACCGTCGGGTTGCCTCCCGACAAGCGCTCGTTTAAGGTCGTGAGCTTGACCCCCTTTGATTTTCAATTAATGCGGGATATTGGGTGCATATGAGATGCACCCGTCAAATTTTCCGGGGAGAACGCTTGGATTCGGAAGTTGCGGCGGCGTGTTCTCCCTCAGTGATCTCTCGTCTCGGGTAGTGTTGGGGGGTGGCTCCTCCAAGCTAGCGCTTGCTCCGGTCCTCGGCTTCACCGGTGACACCGATTTCCGTATCGGCGGAGCTTTCCTTGGAGACTTCAATTTTGAGAGCTTACAAAGCTCTCGAATCCTTGTGACATCAGCGTCGCCTTCATCAATGTCCATGGAGAGGTCTGGGGAATGCTCCATCTTCTCTTCTTGGTCCAAATCCGGCCCTTCCTCAAAATCTTCCTTGAATAGAGCCCCGATCGAATGGGGGATCGCCTCCTCAATAACCTCGTCAAGGAGGTCCATATAGTCCAGCTCCTCGTGATAAGGCATATGTTTCATTGCCTTGGGAATATGAAGCTCCACCTCGATGTTGCCGACATTCAATGTTAGAGTTCCTTCACGTATGTCGACTATGACACCGGCGGTGGCGAGGAACGGGCGTCCAAGTATTAGCGACGTGTCTCCCTCCTCCTTGACATCCATGATCACGAAGTCACATGGCAAACATATGCCCCCCGGGACTTGTAGCAGGATGTCCTCTGCGATCCCTACCGGCCTTGTGATCCGACCATCGGCTAGTTGTATCCGCATGTCAGTAGGCTTCAATTTTGTGCCGGTATTTAGCCTTAGGAACATAGAGAGAGGTGATCACTCCTTATTTTACACTTTTTTTTCCGCATGTTTGCATGCCATTTAGATCGCCCAAATCATGTTTATCACGATATATCGACGATATTGCGATGCTTTTCACGATTTGTTGTTTTTGTCGCATTTCAGGTGATTTGGAGCGATTTGGAGTGATCTCGAGATACGCCTACTCCAGAGTGTCACCGACAACCTCCCCGAGTGGTACTTTGCTGTTGGAGAGGAGAGGAAGAAGAAAGAACGTCGCAGGAGCGACGAGGAGGCCAAAACAAGCTGTTTGGGCATTTTTGGTGTCTCACTCGGCCGAGTGAAGGAGTCACTCGGCCGACCTGCGAGACACCGCTCGGCCGACCAGATCGGATACGTTTCATGTGTGCACTCGGCCGAGCGACGGAAGCCACATCGGCCGAGTGACGAGACCCCGTCCGCCCGAGTGGCGCTCAGATGAAGCCATTCAAAAATCGCCAACTTACTGTTTTTCGTCTGCCTGAGCTTCAGAAGACCCACTCGGCCGAGTGGAAAATGTCGACCGCCCGAGTACCTAGAAGCCAGCGGCCGAGTGACGACAACTCACTCGGCCGAGTGACTCCCGAAGTGAAGACACCCGAAGACCCAGACTTACTGGAAATTTACAAGGTTTCTCACTCGGCCGAGCGACTTTTGTCACTTGGCCGAGTGCGACGCGCTGCCTGTAACGAAAATTTCGATTTTAAGGCTGCGCAGGGGTATTTTTGTCACAGTTTTTTGGACGATTTTGGGGGGTATTTAACCCCTGTTTTTACCCTAGGTTAGGGAGCCTTTTCTCTTAACTTTTTGCAGCTTTTTAGATTAACTTTTTAGCTTTAGAATTTTGTGATTGGAGAGGAGAAAATTGTTGATTTTTGTTGGATTATTGGAAGAACTCCATTGGTTTGTCTTTCTCCCCTCTAAAAATACTGTTTTTATTGCTTATTTGAATATTGTGATGAATTCTCTTGTGATTTCCATTGATTATTGTTGTGATCGTGCTATGAATTGTGAGTAGTCCTTACGTCTTGGGGCGTGGGGATGAACCCTACGAGCCCAATTTCTTATATGTGATGAATTGGTAGAAATATTGCTAGAATTTGCTATTAGGGATTAGTTTGGGATCGATTTACTACGGATAGCTAGGTATTCATATCAATTGGGATTTGCAAGAGATTGGATCCCAATTCGATAGGAAACCCTAGAAATCCGAATTGGGTTGGAATCGAATTTCCGTAGTATCAGTTTGCAAGAGATTGGACCGATACTAGGGTTCTCGGTTGCAATTCCATGCCAATACCCGTTTGCAAGAGATTGGACGGGTAGGAACTATCCCAACCTAGGTCGTGGCCCGAGTTTGCACGAGAGTGGGCTCGGGGCGCAATTGAACGATGATGTTGATCCTAATGCTAGCTTGCCTAGGCTAGGGTTTGCAAGAGATTGGACCCGAACCAATGATAGCTATAGACCGGCAACAGCGCGAGAGCGTGAGCTAGGTTCTACATTCAGTTGCAACTAGTTCATCCGAAATTCTACCCTAGCAATGTTAATGCCAACGAATCACATTGACGAGATACAGTGAGTAGCGGGGATTCCCCATTCCCTAGGCATTTTTATTTGATTTGATATCTTCATACTTTGTCTGACGATTGTGACAGGATCGCCAAAGGCAAATTTCTCTCTTTTCTGATCTTAATAGCCAGGTTGATTGGAGCAAGCACTTTCATTCGTCCTCCCTGTGTTCGATAACCCACTCGCCGCTACTCCGTGCGCTTGCGGTAAAACTACAACCGTTCTTCGGGTTACATTCCGGAGCGATCAAGTTTTTGGCGCCGTTGCCGGGGAGGCGATTGCGTTTGATCTTACTACCCTAGCTATTTCTTTCTTTTAGTTTTATTCCTTTATTTTTTTATCTAACCCTTCCATTGTGCTAATCACTTCTTTGAAACTTTGTTCTCCAGTGCATGCACACGAGATCCACCGCGGACCCTGAAGGTATATTATTTGATCCCGAGATTGAACGTACTGTGCGGAGAATCAGAGCGGAGAGGAGACAAGATCCGGAAGGCAGGTTTATGACCAACCCGGAAACTGCGGACCAATTAGCTGCAAGAATGGCGAGGATAATTTCTATTCGAGATAGGCTTCGGCCTAAGACCTCTTCTACGACCTCATCCATTGCCATGCCGGAGTTGGCGGCTGACAATAACTTTGAGCTGAAGACTGGACTAGTGGTTCTGATGCAGCAGGATCCATTTCATGGGAATGCCCATGAAAATCCCCACTACCACATCCAGCTATTTCTGTCGAAGTGCGCCACATTTCAGATGACGGGGGTCTCCATTGATGCCATCAGACTGCGCCTCTTCCCCTTCACACTAAAGGACAAGGCACTCTATTGGTTGAGGACGCAAGCTGAGGGAGTCTTTACCACATGGGACGAGTTTGCGAGTGCATTCATTGACAAGTTCTATCCGCCCTCCAAGACGGTAAAGATTCGGAGCGCTCTTATGTCCTTCAAGCAAGGACCTCAAGAGACACTCTATAAGGCTTGGGAGCGTTTTAAAGATCTGCAGCATCAGTGCCCGCACCATAGCATTGAAGATTGGGAGCTAGTGCATGTCTTCTACAATGGTCTCCAACCGGGGACCAAGCAAATTATTGATGCCGTGGCAAATGGTGATATCTTATCAAAGACTCCCGAAGAAGCTAATGCCCTAATTGAGGAGATGGCCTCAAACAATCAACAATGGGGCGATGAGCGAGGACACGCTACGTCCTCCTTGAAGCCAACTAGCATCTATGAGGCGAAGGCCGTAGCGGAGCTGACAAACAAGTTTGATTCTCTCCACAAGGTAGTGGAGAGACTGGAGAAGTATATCACGGAGCCCCAAGGAACCCCCTCCACATCCGCACCAACGAATCAAATGTGTGATTGGCAAGACCAATCTCAAGCTATGTATTTGGGAGGAGAGCAAGGAGAGGGATCCTTGGAGCAAGTTCAATATGTCGCGGGGAACCAAGGATATTGGGCCAATCCGGCCGCAAGAAACCATCCCGGTTTCTCTTATGCCAACAATGAAGGAGCTTTGAACCCGCCGCAACAACCATCTCAACAAGCTCGACCACCACCACCACCACCACCACAACACTATCCACCGAGGGGGCCTCCACAACAAAATTTTCCACCGAAGCAACAAGTTCCACCCTATAGGCCGCCCGGATACAATCAAGGGTGGAGAAATCAAAACCCTCCACAAGCTCAACAACGATCTGACTTTGAAGCTAGAGTGGAGGAGTTTATGGTCGAGCAAAAGAAGGTCAATGCTTCCTTGAAGGCGGGCCAAGACTCCCTTACAACCGTTGTAGCTCAAATCTCGGAGCAATTGGCGTTGCTCAATCGAAATACTCAACAATTGCCGGCGCAACCCGAGCAAAACCCACGGGGCAACACCGGCCACATCAATGCCGTGGTTACTGTTACAACTAGAGGCGGGAAGGATACCACCCCCGCCATGATTCCTACCGAGGAGCCCGTGGAGGAGAATGTAGAGCCAATTGAGCCGGTAGTTGAAGTTGAGAGGGAGAAAGAGCCGCAAGAAAAGGAGAAATCTAGAGCGGAGCAATTGATTGAAGAGAGGCAATTTATGCCACCGGTCACATTCCCCCAAAGGCTTGCTAGAGCAAAAATGGAGAAAAGGCTAGCAAAGTTTCTCGAGTATCTGAGAGGGGTTAGCCTCAACATTCCCTTTCTCGATGCCATCGTGGAAATCCCCACATATGCTAAATTTTTAAAGGATTTGATTTCGGGGAGAAAGAGGAAGGAGAAAATTATGCTAGCCGAGGAGGGCTCTTGGTTCACCAAGAGAGAGAAGGAACCGGCCAAATTCAAAGATCCGGGGAGTTTTCGAATTCCTTGCACCTTGGGCGGCGTCCCTCTACAAAAGGCGTTGGTGGATTTAGGAGCTAGTGTTAGCCTAATGCCTCTCTCCATGTTCCTAAGGCTAAACACCGGGACGAAATTGAAGCCCACCGACATGCGTATACAACTAGCCGATGGACGGATAACGAGGCCGGTAGGGATCACCGAGGACATCCCGCTACAAGTCCCGGGGGGCATATGTTTGCCATGTGACTTCGTGATTATGGACGTTAAGGAGGAGGGAGATACGTCATTGATACTTGGACGCCCGTTCCTCGCCATCACCGGTGTCATTGTCGACGTGCGAGAAGGTACCCTAACGTTGAACGTCGGCAATATCGAGGTGGAGCTTCACATTCCTAAGGCAATGAAACACATGCCTTACCACGAGGAGCTGGACTATATGGACCTCCTTGACGAGGTGATTGAGGAGGCGATCCCCCACTCGATCGGCGCTCTATTCAAAGAGGATTTCGAGGAAGGCCCGGATTTAGGCCAAGACGAGAAGATAAATGATTCCCCTGACTTCTCCGCTGAAAATGATGAAGGCGACGCTGATGTTGCAAGGATTCGAGAGCTCTGCAAACTCTCGAAGATGAAGTCTCCGAAGAAAGCTCCGCCGATACGGATATCGGTGTCACCGGTGAAGCTGATGACCGGAGAAAACGCTAGCTTGGGGGAGCCTCCCCCCAACACTATTCGAGACAAGAGACCACCGAGGGAGAACACACCGCCGCAACTTCTGAATCCAAGCGTTCTCCCCGGAAAGTTTGACGGGTGCATCTCATATGCACCAAACATCCCGCGTTGATTGAAAATCATAGGGGGTCGAGCTCACGACCTTAAACGAGCGCTTGTCGGGAGGCAACCCGACGGTTATTGTTTTATTTTCACTTTTCTTTTATTTTTGTTTTAGAAATTTTTAGTGTTTTGAGTCGTTCGCCCAAAAATTTTGTGATAACGGGTCCTATTTTTCTTGACAGGAGAGGAGAACGAGGTACCCATCATTAGGAGGATGAACGAGGCAACGAGGAGCGCCCCAGGAAGGCGCTCGATGCTTAGGAGGAAGATGAAATCGACGGGAGGAAGAAAAACAGAGTTTAGAGCCCAAACGAAGACAAACAACAGGAAACAAGGCTCACTCGGCCGAGCATACTAGTCACTCGGCCGAGCACACAAGTTCGTTCGGCCGAGCCGCTCACGAACGAGGGAAGTCTGCTGTACCCAACTCTCTGTTTATTTTCCTGATTTCAGTATAACTGCTACTCGGCCGAGTATATATATTCACTCGGCCGAGTAAAACTGATACGCTCCTAGGGCGAGTCTTGCCGAGTAGCTTGAGCCACTCGGCCGAATGGACTTACTCCACTCGGCCGAGGGTGGCAAGGCCACTCGGCCGAAGCTTAAGCGGGGAGGAATTTTCCGTCGAGTTACTCGGCCGAGCGACCTAGTCACTCGGCCGAGTCGTAACTTTTACTATAAATAGGGGAGAGGGTCGGGCTCGCTTTTCGAAACGAAACAAATCGCAGCACCCCGACCCTTCGCATTCCCAGCGCCCGAATCCCCCTTCACTTGCCCGATCCCTCGCGCCGCGCCGCCGCTCGGCCACCCACCGCCGGCCGAGCCGCCGCCGCACCTCGCCCGAGTCACCGCCGGCGGCCACTGCTCCGGCCGACTCCGGTAACCCCAATTTTAGCCTATTTTCTCCTCTTCTGTGTATTTTTCGAGGATCCATGTATCTAACGAACCACAAACCCAAATTAATTTCAATTTCTATCTATTATACCCCTAATGCTCCATACATTTTGAATATTACTCGCTGATATCTCCGTTTCATGCGCAGGTTATTTTTGGGAGCTTAGGGGAGCCCAGGGGAGCTTCCAGGGACTGATTTGGGCTACGTGGAGGCGTCATCTTCGCACGCTTCCATAGCTTTGCACTCGCGGCGTGTCGTGGTATATTCTTTCCTTTATTTTACGCACGCCGCATTTTTATTGGTTTTGGTGAGCGCTCGGGGCCCATATGCTGCCCCGGACACGGCCGAGGTCGAGGAGAGCTTCCGCCAAGCGGAAGCGGTCGGATGATACCGGCCCCTCCCACGAGGTGGAAGACTCTCCTCCGCCTTCTCCCACACACCCCGTCCACCCAGCACAGCCTGCAGGCCCCGCACACCCCGCACAGCCTGCAGAGCCCGCACAGCCACTCCCTACCGCTCCACAACCACCACCTCCGGCTCCACTTATCGGGCCGCTGGGGATCACGTTCCGGAACGACGCACACCGCGTCGCTTTCGAGCGTATCTCCCAGCGCTCGATCGTACCCTCCAGGTTCACTCACCTTGCTGACCTAGGACGCCTGGGGGTACTAGAGGGGATGCTCACGTTGTACGACAACGTGGGCTGGCGAGATTTCTTTCAGGTGTCGGCGGACACGTTTATCCGTCCGACACTTGAGGTACGTAGTTCGATCGCCTGGACCGATGAGGGATGCTCGTTTCGGTTCATGGACCGGGAGTGCCAGGTCACTCTCGGTATGATGAGAGCCTTCTTCTCGTGGCCCGATGTCCCTGGGACCGACCGAGGTTACGCCCCCACCCATATCCCCCCACCTTCCTTCGACGCCGGCGCCTTCTGGGCCCGGATTACGGGTCTTCACGCTGCCTTTGACCCTAGTAGGGCCAAGGCCTCGGCCATTGTCCATCCCTGCCTCCGTATAGCTCAGCGCCTTATGGCGACGACCTTTTTGGCCAGATATGAGCCGGGCACGATGTCCACGCCGGAGCTCTATATGCTCTACGTGATGACACGGCCCAGAGCTCTATCTAGGGAGGGCGATGTGTTGGTCCCCGCCGTCGTGATTGATGTCGCGGCTTGGTTTTTGGACCGCATCATTGTATCGGTGGGCGCTCGCTCACCGATATGCTGCGACGGCCTGATCACATTGCTTGCCCTTATGACCGGCGAGGACTTCCCTGACGACCTGCGACGAGCACCGGGCCCCACTTCTCTGTCGATTGATGTTATGGCCCGGATGAAGATGCTTCATCCGCACGGTGAGCGACACTGGGTCTGGCTGCATGGCCCCTTCGGTGCCGATTACATGATTCTTCCGATCCCAGGTCGGACTCAGATTGCACCGGCCCATGTGGACTGGCTCCCTGCGATGGATGTTCTGATCCCAGCCGCATACGTGCTCGAGGCCGAGGAGGCCGAGCAGGCCCACGCTACCCACGCTGCCCCCGCAGACCCTGTTGCACTTGCCGAGCCTGCTGCCCCTGCTGACCCCGTGGCCCCTCAGCCTATCCCTGATGTTTCTGATGCCCCCGACACCTCTGTCCATACCTCTGTCGGTGTCGGGAGTACCCTTGCTGAGCCCACCTCCACTGCTTCCACGCCCACAACCACCATCACCGGCCCTCTGTCTGTCGAGCCCGTTTCCTCTGCACTACCCGAGCGCCCGTCGACTATAGTTGAGTGCGGAGAGCCCTCTTTTGCCGCCATCGTTGAGACCATGGTCTCCACCTCTGTCTCCTCCGCTGCTATATTCTCTATGAGTGTCGTGGCGTCTGTCCACACTTCTGTGTCACCGACCTCTCTGGTCGTCTCGTTGCCACTATTGTATTCTTCTTTCGTTGCTGCTGCCTCCACTTCTCACCGTCTTGCCCAGCCTCGCACTGAGGCTAGGCCCACACTTGCGAGCGCAGCCCCTTTCGTTCCCTTGCCTGCTAAGCCCGTCACCTACGCCACCAGAGTACGCCAGCCCCGCCATACACAGCCCAGACCGGTGCGTCCCTCTGCACCACCTCCCCCCGACACTGTACTTCAGAGCATTCGTGCTCTCGAGGGGGCGGTGAGTGGTCTCAGAGGCGACCTTAGGACCCTGTCAGCCACTGTCACCGCGATGGCTAGTCGCTTTGACCTGCTCCCGCACATTCACTACTGCCTTACCCAGGTCCTAGAGCGACTCCCACGCGTACCCACGCCCACCCAGCAGGTTCCCACCCCCACTACCACACATACCCAGCCTGCTTCCACTTCCACACCGACACCCGCTCAGCAGCCTGTCCAGCCCCCACCACCACCTCCGCCTCAGGACGGAGACGGCGCAGCACCACCTTCTTAGGCACCCTTGATGCCATCGATTCTTTTTGCCGTTGTGCTGCCCGTTTCTGCTGGGTCCTGATGCATTTTTGCCCACCCCCCTCCCCTCACTATTTTTGGTTACACATTTTCTTTACATATCTATATATATCTTTTTTGGGAGAAAGGGAGAGTTTTTGGTGTCACACCTTTATATCTGTATCACTCCTATATCTACATGCATCATGTCCGCATCATATTTTTCGTTTCATTATTTTCTTTCATTTTCCCTCATGCATGCATCCTCACCTACCCCTCACATTACTTGTCTCTCGGTGTGCCACACTTTGCACATTGAGGACACTGTGCCATTTAGCTTGGGGGAGTGAGTTCTCACGTTCTTTTTCGATTTACCACCTTTATTTTTAGTTTTTCACGCCATTTTCCGCTTTTGCACTTATTTTCATCATTTTTTTCTTTTATTTTACCATGCATCACGTTTTCCTTATTTTCCTTGTGTGCTGCATTGTACATAGTTTTATTTTCCCATTTATCCTTATTTCTTTTTCATCTCATGCTAGAGATGACTTTTCTATGAGGATGATTACGTGGGGTTGGCTTCCTTTATATGCATGCTATAGTTGTCATGTCTTAGATTCTATTTCTGATATCATATGATATGACTTGCCTTGCATTTAGAGATAGTAACCCACACTTTCCCGCATGAAAATGGATGAAATTTTACTATTAGCTGAGTCTGAATATTCATATGTATGCTATCGCAGAAAACACACCAAGATTCACGCATTGAATGCTTATATCTGGAGTATCGTTTTCTTTTCCTATATCACTTCTATATGCATGATTTGTACATTTCACTTCAGGATGATTGAATGATGTTAGCTATGATAAATCTGGATTAGTTAGCTTTTTTGTGATCGAAACTGAGTAGATTAGATTACCCTGCTGAAGTTGTCGTGCACGTCTTATAGAGTGAACTGAGAGACATATTTATTTCTTTCTCCACATATCTTTAACATCAATTCTCTATTTTAAAATCATTGGTGAATCTCCCCTTTGCGATTCTATTATATGGCATTTCCCCCGCTATTAATTCCTAGCTCCAAATTTCCCAAAACCAAATAAAAAGAAAAATTCTTGTATATCATTACTTCTCTTTGAGTTGGGATCTTTGTGTATATATGTTCATTGAAAAAAAAAGAAAAAAAAGATAAAAACAAAAAAAAAGAGAAAAAGAAAAAGAAAAGAGGAAAGAACCTCAATAAAAGATCCCATCTCATGTTCTCTCTTTCTTTCCCTCTTTTTGTTTTTATTTTCATTACTTTTGGAGCTTTATAAAAATGGGGATGTAAATATTGTTTATGCCACCACGCTTATAGATAAGCTTGGGGGAGGGAATCCAATGATGTGTGAGAGAGTGACTACTTGACGTTGCACGACAACCTAGGCTAAGTAATATTCTATACTTGGTGAGATTATTTTTAGCTCTACGAAGTCCAGAAATCCATACCTAGCACTCATTTCATGAAATACATGCTTATCTATTCTTTCTACTCTACGGTGTGATATTCTTATACTCCTCATAGAAAGCGTTCAATTGAAAAGTGTGTGATCTGCGATTTGTATACCGCTTTAAATGATTCAGGCGATGTTAATTCTAAAATTATTCCGTTTTTCATGATTATATCATCATTCTTGGGTTTTCTATTTCTATTTGCACCATTATACTATGATATCGAAATAAAATTCTTTGACATGTGTTTTTCATTCGGTGCATGCTATATGAGTAGGCAAAACCCACGTCCTGAGAAAATGATCTAGCAGCTTCCCTCTTCGCTTTCTTCTTTCGTCTTTGTTTTTATCTCGTTTCTCGTTTTTTCGTCGTTTTTCATTTTTTTCTTTTTTCGCCGTTTTCGTTTTCCGAATCCACCGGGTTCGCCTTTTACTTATCTTCCTCGAGGACGAGTAAGAGGTAAGCTTGGGGGATTTTGATCACTCCTTATTTTACACTTTTTTTTCCGCATGTTTGCATGCCATTTAGATCGCCCAAATCATGTTTTTCACGATATATCGACGATATTGCGATGCTTTTCACGATTTGTTGTTTTTGTCGCATTTCAGGTGATTTGGAGCGATTTGGAGTGATCTCGAGATACGCCTACTCCAGAGTGTCACCGACGACCTCCCCGAGGGGTACTTTGCTGTTGGAGAGGAGAGGAAGAAGAAAGAACGTCACAGGAGCGACGAGGAGGCCAAAACAAGCTGTTTGGGCATTTTGGGTGTCTCACTCGGCCGAGTGAAGGAGTCACTCGGCCGACCAGCGAGACACCGCTCGGTCGACCAGATCGGATACGTTTCATGTGTGCACTCGGCCGAGCGACGGAAGCCACATCGGCCGAGTGACGAGACCCCGTCCGCCCGAGTGGCGCTCAGACGAAGCCATTCAAAAATCGCCAACTTACTGTTTTTCGTCTGCCTGAGCTTCAGAAGACCCACTTGGCCGAGTGGAAAATGCCGACCGCCCGAGTACCTAGAAGCCAGCGGCCGAGTGACGACAACTCACTCGGCCGAGCGACTCCCGAAGTGAAGACCCCCGAAGACCCAGACTTACTGGAAATTTACAGGGTTTCTCACTCGGCCGAGCGACTTTTGTCACTCGACCGAGTGCGACGCGCTGCCTGTAACGAAAATTTCGATTTTAAGGCTGCGCAGGGGTATTTTGGTCACAGTTTTTTGGACGATTTTGGGGGGTATTTAACCCCTGTTTTTACCCTAGGTTAGGGAGCCTTTTCTCTTAACTTTTTGCAGCTTTTTAGATTAACTTTTTAGCTTTAGAATTTTGTGATTGGAGAGGAGAAAATTGTTGATTTTTGTTGGATTATTGGAAGAACTCCATTGGTTTGTCTTTCTCCCCTCTAAAAATACTATTTTTTTTGCTTATTTGAATATTGTGATGAATTCTCTTGTGATTTCCATTGATTATTTTTGTGATCGTGCTATGAATTGTGAGTAGTCCTTACGTCTTGGGGCGTGGGGATGAACCCTACGAGCCCAATTTCTTATATGTGATGAATTGGTAGAAATATTGCTAGAATTTGCTATTATGGATTAGTTTGGGATCGATTTACTACGGATAGCTAGGTATTCATATCGATTGGGATTTGCAAGAGATTGGATCCCAATTCGATAGAAAACCCTAGAAATCTGAATTGGGCTGGAATCGAATTTCCGTAGTATCGGTTTGCAAGAGATTGGACCGATACTAGGGTTCTCGGTTGCAATTCCATGCCAATACCCGTTTGTAAGAGATTGGACGGGTAGGAACTATCCCAACCTAGGTCGTGGCCCGAGTTTGCACGAGAGTGGGCTCGGGACGCGATTGAACGATGATGTTGATCCTAATGCTAGCTTGCCTAGGCTAGGGTTTGCAAGAGATTGGACCCGAACCTAGGATAGCTATAGACCGGCAACAGCGCGAGAGCGTGAGCTAGGTTCTACATTCAGTTGCAATTAGTTCATCCGAAATTCTACCCTAGCAATGTTAATGCCAACGAATCACATTGACGAGATACAGTGAGTAGCGGGGATTCCCCATTCCCTAGGCGTTTTTATTTGATTTGATATCTTCGTACTTTGTCTGACGATTGTGACAGGATCGCCAAAGGCAAATTTCTCTCTTTTCTGATCTTAATAGCCAGGTTGATTGGAGCAAGCACTTTCACTCGTCCTCCCTGTGTTCGATAACCCGTTCGTCGCTACTCCGTGCGCTTGCGGTAAAACTACAACCGTTCTTCGGGTTACATTCCGGAGCGATCAAGTGGCATGAGGCTAACACTAGCCCCTAAGTCCACCAACGCCTTTTGTAGAGGAACGCCGCCCAAGGTGCAAGGAATTCGAAAACTCCCCGGGTCTTTGAATTTAGCCGGCTCCTTCTCTCTCTTGGTGAACCAAGAGCCCTCCTCGGCGAGCATGATTTTCTCCTTCCTCTTTCTTCCCGTAATCAAGTCTTTTAGGAACTTGGCGTATGTCGGGATTTCAACGATGGCGTCGAGGAAAGGAATGTTGAGGCTTACCCCTCTTAAATACTCGAGAAACTTTGCTAGCCGTTTCTCCATTTTTGCTCTAGCAAGCCTCTGAGGGAATGGGATCGGTGGCATAAAACGCCTCTCTTCAATCAATTGCTCCGCTCTAGACTTTTCTTCCCTTTGCGGCTCTTTCTCCGGCTCAACTTCAATGACCGGCTCAATTGGCTCTACATTCTCCTCCACGGGCTCTTCGGTTGGAATCATGAAGGGAGTGGTATCCTTCCCGCCTGTAGTTGTAACTGCAACCACGGCATTGATGTGGCCGGTGGCGCCCCGTGGGTTTTGCTCGGGTTGAGCCGGCAATTGTTGAGTATTTCGATTGAGCAACGCCAATTGCTCCGAGAATTGGGCTACAACGGTTGCAAGGGAATCTTGGCCCGCCTTCAAAGTAGCGTTGGTCTTTTTCTGCTCGACCATAAAATCCTCCACTCTAGCTTCAAAGTCGAAACGTTGTTGAGCTTGTGGGGGGTTTGGATTTCTCCACCCTTAATTGTATCCGGGCGGCCTATAGGGTCCAACTTGTTGCTTTGGCGGGAAATTTTGTTGTGGAGGCCCCCTCGGTGGATAATGTTGTTGTTGTTGTTGTTGTTGTTGTTGTTGTTTTTGTCGAGCTTGTTGAGGTAGTTGTTGTGGCGGGTTCAATGCTCCTTCATTGTTGGCATAGGAGAATCCGGGATGGTTTCTAGTGGCCGGATTGGCCCAATATCCTTGGTTCCCCGCGACGTATTGAACTTGCTCCAAAGATCCCTCTCCTTGTTCTCCTCCCAAATACATAGCTTGAGATTGGTCATGCCAATCACACATTTGATTTGTTGGTGCGGATGTGGAAGGGGTTCCTTGGGGCTCCGTGATATACTTCTCCATTCTCTCCACTACCTTGTGGAGAGAATCAAACTTGTTTGTCAGCTCCGCTGCGGCCTTTGCCTCATAGATGCTAGATGGCTTCAAGGAGGACGAAGAGTGTCCTCGCTCGTCGCCCCATTGTTGATTGTTTGAGGCCATCTCCTCAATTAGGGCCGTAGCTTCGTCGGGAGTCTTCGATAGGATGGCACCATTCGCCGCGGCATCAATAATCTGCTTGGTCCCCGGTTGGAGACCATTATAGAAGCTATGGACGAGCTCCCAATCTTCGATGCTATGGTGGGGGCATTGATGCTGCAGATCTTTGAAGCGCTCCCAAGCCTCGTAGAGTGTCTCTTGGGGTCCTTGCTTGAAGGACATGAGAGCACTCCTAATCTTTACCGTCTTGGAGGGCGGATAGAACTTGTCAATGAACGCGCTCGCCAACTCGTCCCATGTGGTAAAGACTCCCTCAGCTTGCGTCCTCAACCAATAAAGATCTTTATCCTTTAATGTGAAGGGGAAGGGGCGCAGTCTGATGGCATCGATGGAGACCCCCGTCATCTGAAATGTGGCGCACTTCGACAAAAATAGCTGGATGTGGTAGTGGGGATTTTCATGGGCGTTCCCATGAAATGGATCCTGCTGCATCAGAACCATTAGTCCAGTTTTCAGCTCAAAATTCTTGTCAGCCGCCAACTCCGGCATGGCAATGGACGAGGTCGTAGAAGAGGTCTTAGGCCGAAGCCTATCGCGAATGGAAATGATCCTCGCCATTCTTGCCGCCAATTGTTCCGCAGTTTCCAGGTTGGTCATAAACCTCCCTTCCGGATCTTGTCTCCTCTCCGCTCTAATTCTCCGCACAGTACGTTCAATCTCGGGATCAAATAATATAGCTTCAGGGTCCGCAGTGGATCTCGTGTACATGCACGGGAGAACAAAGTTTCAAAGAAGTGATTAGCACAATGGAAGGGTTAGATAAAAATAAACAAATAAAACAGAAAGAAGAAATGGCTTGGGTGATAAGATCAAACACTATCGCCTCCCCGGCAACAGCGCCAAAAACTTGATCGGCCCCAGGCGTACACCCGAATGGGCGACCGTGTAGTTTTACCGCAAGCGCACGGTGTAGCGGCGAGCGGGTTATCGAACACAGGGAGGACGATTGACAGTGCCTTCTCCGAACAACCTGGCTATAGGAACAGAAAAGAGGGAATTTGCCTTTGGCGATCCTGTCACAATCGTCAGACAAAGTATGGAGATATCAAATCAAATAAAGATGCCTAGGGAATGGGAAATCCCCGCTACTCACCGTATCTCGTCAATGTGATTCATTGGTATCACAATTGCTAGAGTAGAATTTCGGATGAACTAGTTGTAACTGAATGTAAAACCTAGCTCACGCTCTCGTGCTGTTGCCGGTCTATAGCTAGCCTAGGTTTGGGTCCAATCTCTTGCAAACCCTAGCCTAGACAAGCTAGCATTAGGATCAACATCATTGTTCAATCGCGTCCCGAGCCCACTCTCGTGCAAACTCGGGGTGCGACCTAGGTTGGGATAGTTCCTAAACGTCCAATCTCTTGCAAACAGGTATCGGTATGGAATTGCAACCGAGAACCCTAGTATCGGTCCAATCTCTTGCAAACCGATACTACGGAAACTCAATTTCAACCCAATTCGGATTTCTAGGGTTTCCTATCGAATTGGGATCCAATCTCTTACAAATCCCAATCGATATGAACACCTAGCTATCCGTAGTAAATCGATCCCAAACTAACCCAAATATCAATTCTAGCAATATTTCTACCAAATCATCACAAATCAGAAATTGGGCTCGTAGGGTTCATCCCCACGCCCCAAGACGTTAGGACTACTCACAATTCATATCACAATTGCAAGAATAATCAATTGAAATAACTATAGAATTCATCACAATATTCAGATAAGCAATAAAAATGAGATTTTTAATGGAGAGGGAGACAAACCAATAGAGTTCTCCAAGAATCCAACAAAAATAAACTTTCCTCTCCTCTCCAATCACAAGAATCAAAAGCTAAAAAGTTTAATCTAAAAAGCTGCAAAAAGCAAAGGAAAAAGCTCTCTAACCTAGGTTAAAAACTGGGGTTAAATACCCCCAAAATCGTCCAAAAAACTGTGACCAAAATGCCCCTGCGCAGCCTGAAAATCGCATTTTACGCTACAGGCAGCGGGCTCACTCGGCCGAGTGAGAAACCCTGAGAATTTCCAGTAAGTCTGGGGTCTTGGGAGTCTTCACTTCGGGCGTCGATCGGCCGAGTGAGTTGTCGTCACTCGGCCGATGGCTTCTATTCACTTGGGCGGTCGACAATTTCCACTCGGCCGAGTGGGTCTTCTGAAGCTCAGGCAGACGAAAAACAGTAAGTTGGCTCTTTTTGATGGGCGTCGTCTGAGTGCCACTCGGGCGGACGGGGTTCCGTCACTCGGCCGATGTGGCTTCTGGTGCTCGGCCGAGTGCACACATGAGGCGTGTCCGATCTGATCGGCCGAACAGGGTCTCGCTGGTCGGCCGAGTGACTCCTTCACTCGGCCGAGTGAGACACCAAAAATGCCCAAACAACTTGTTTTTGCCTCCTCGTCGCTCCTACGACGTTCTTTCTTCTTCCGCTCCTCTCCAATAGCAAAATACCCCTCGGGGAAGTCATCGGCGACACTCTGGAGTAGGTGTATCTCGGGATCACTCCAAATCTCTCCAAATCTCCTGAAATACGACAAAAACAACAAATCGTGAAAAGTATCGCAATATTGTCGATAAATCGTGAAAAGCGTGATTTGGGCGATCTAAATGGCATGCAATCATGCGGAAAAACGGTGTAAAACACGGAGTGATCAAGCTCCCTCCGCTCTGACGAAGAATCACATCACCGTTTCCCTATTGCCATCACCACCCCGAGACTGTCCCCAACACGGCTCCTCCCCGTCGTGGCTTCGCCCCTTGCAGCATGCGTAGAACGCAAAGAAGATGAGGCAACAGAACAAAGAAGAACAGTAAGGAGAACGAAAGAAAGAGAGAAATATTATTATATTAATAATAGTGACTTTTTGATATAGGTATCGAAATGATCAACGGAGACCACCAGAAGATCCGCGCCTTCGTCACGAGCGCCTAGATGCCAGTTTCATCTCAATCCGATACTTAGTTTTCAAGATATGATTTTTTTTAAGTTTACGTTAATATTTTTAATTTACTTTTACATACATATGTAGAGTGTATATATACGTGTATATAGAGATATAAATGGGTTTTATTGGTTTAAAATTGATAGTAAATAATTTAGGGACTAGGAAAATACACAGTAATGCCAAGAAAATCCTAAACGTCGAAACGGATCTGTTGGCACTGGTTTCATCATCAAAAGACAAGTACATCTCCCATAATGATTTTTTAAAGTCAAAACTCAATAAAACTAATTTCGCTTTACAATTTATATCATGAGAATTTCACATACACTGACGTACGAGAAATTTATATACTGTAGTACTAAACGAGACGCTCGTTTTGATAGCTTATTTGAAAATTTTCGACGTGTCGTTCACCCTGGATAAATCATTGAACTTTCAAGATACATATTTTATAATTTAGAAAATCAGTTTTTTATCGATTCTAAGCTTTCAAAAATTATTTAAAATATAGATGAGCTTCCGAAAACTATTTTCTTCCTGTATAAAATTATTTTACTCACTTATATCCTATCTAAAAATTGTGAGTACGTATTTTGAAGAGTGTTAAGCTATAATTAAAATACAACCCAGTTCAATAAATAGACAGAAATAGTATAACTCTTAACCAATGACTTCTTATGTTTGCTGGTACCGTTTCTTGAGCACGAGCACCCCTAGCTCTAGCCTCGGCCTACTTCAACGATCCTCAAACCAGTAAGTCACTCCAATTATAGATTTAGAAGTTTTAATAGTGCACTTGTATGAGCTTAGGATTTCTTGAAAAGCCTCAGAACGGCTATTGACCTGAACAAATGACTAGAGACATAATTAATCAGGAAATTAAACTTATCGTCTCAGAACGACTATTAACTTGAGCATTCGATATTGCCAACTTTCAATTTTGGTAGCTGTAGCACGCAACGATCTACTTGGGTAAATTGGGTACTAATGGAAATACCACATGCTCGAAGCATGGAAGCAGCATCATAGTTGTTGGACTTGTCTTTATCCTCAAATTTCTTAGCATCTGCTTTGCTTTACTTTCTGGTTTTCAATAAGAAAGTCAACCAGTGGTCCTGGTTTAACTATCTAAGGGAACAAACCTAGTGTTTTGTTAATATAATCAATGGAGCAGATATGATAATTGATATTTTTAACATTGGTATCTGTAACGGTCTGTTTTCGTTGTACGTTTTACGTGCACGTGTTTTAATCGTGCACGTATTTATTTTAGACTCTGTTTGTTAGTGAACACTTTGGTGTGATATGTCGTTGTGAACGTCTCTGAGAGTATTAAATTGTGGCACTAATTTGGAACGACATTTCTCGGGTCGTTCTCCCACGATTTGATCTTATTCGAAGAGACGTTGCGATTTTCACTTTTGACGTGAGACGTTTCTATTTTTAGTTTCATCACTCGACGTCGAAATTGAGATCCGTCTTCTTGGTTTCCTTTCTCTCGTCGTCCCGATCACCCCAATATTTATTTCACAATTTTTGGATTTCGTTTGACCTATTTCACAATTTTAGCACAGCCTATCTTTAATTCTTTGAACCATAGTTCCTCTAGTTTAACCCCTATATATATTCCCTACATGCTTTATCACCCAACCCTAGTTGACTTAGCCCATTCTTGGCCGCACCCTATCCATGCGTGAGTAGGAGAGGGAGATAATGTCCTAATCCCAATAGAACAACCCTAGACCAAGTCAACCCACATACACTATATAAATACACCCTAGGATAACCTATTTTCCCAAGAAAACAAACCCTAGCCGCCCCCACATCTCAAAATCTCACTTGTGACGTTCATCGCAACCAACCCCCGCAGCCGCCCGCACACAACCGACGAATTCCCTTGCTTTCCCTCGGTCTGACCGAGGCTCACCCCCGCACCACCGCTCCGCTCCGCTCCGCACGTTGCAACTGCAATGTTGCAACGCGCCCCACTCCCCGCTACGACCGAGAGATTCTCTCGGTCTGACCGAGAGCCCCGCCTGCATCGCCCCGCATCCCGCTCCGCTGCAGCCCGCAGCGCCCGACCGACGCCAGTGTAGCTTTCGCGTCGTGTTGAGGTAACATTTTGCACCCCTAGGACCCCCAACCTATTTCCGGTTAATCAAAACTAAAATTGATGTTTTTAAAATGTTTTAAATTCACTAATCAAGATTAATAACATGGGACTGTATGCTGGTGGACTCGTGCACATAGGTTGTTTGTGACTTTTGAACTCTTTGGACGGTGTTTTTCTGACATCAGACTTGCAGGCAAGTGAAACTTGCCAACTTTTTCTTAGGGACATGTTTTAGGCCACTTCCTTGTTTTTAGCGTAAAAGAGACTAGACAGTGAAATGATAGCTGTCTAGGCACAACTTTAAGATCTAGCTTGACAACGAAGCTAGATCTGTCACCCTGCCATGTCATTCATGCATTGTTGCCTGCCATGTTTAAAATCCTTATCTGTACGCACTTAAACTATTATCTTCCATGCATTGCATCCTACATGTCATCCAAGTTGAATGTTGCATTCGTAGCACACGCTACAATACTTGTACTTCCTTGTTCAGGCTAGGTGCACCCCTAGGCCATATTGAAAAACACTTCCTGGCTCGTGATCCGGAAGTGGGCTACATGTGTTGGTCAAAAGCCAATGCCCGATACACGTGGAGGGGTAGGGATAAGCGATCACTTGAGCTTAGGAGTTGGCCCGCGCAGCCACTCTAGCCAAAAGGCGTAATCTCTGTGCACGACGTGCTTACTAGACTTGTCCTTGTCCTTGTGTTTGTTCTTGTAAAACTTGATATCCATGCCATGATTTAAATGCCAGTTTCCATGCCATGCTCGTACTTTACCTTACTTGTTGCACTCATGCTATATCTGCCATGTCATTGCATCATGCTAGAACTTCTAGGTTGCTTTACCTTTACTTTCAGTTTCCTTGCACAAGTCTCTTGTAGACTTGCTGACATGTGCCCCTTGCTCTTTTGGGTGTCACATGTTAGACCCTGAGCCAGAGACCGTAGCTGAGGACGAGGTGTTTGCTGATGCTGAGCCGGAGCCTACGTTTGACGAGGAGTTGGCGGACACCGGTGACCAGTCTTAGAGACTGTTCTGAGTTGCTTGCTTTAGGTTGCTGTTAGTTGTCGGTGCGTAGCACCATTACTTTGTTTTCTGTACGTCATACTTTTGTTGGCCATGTTGGGGCCTTTTAGACTCTTTTCTTTTGGCCTGGTGGCTTTTTCTGTGATGTTGGAACTTATTTTATGGATATTCTGAGATTGCTTTTGTCTCATTTCTTTTATTATTATCTTTGTTTCGTATCGCATTTGCAAGGACCTGCCATTTAAAGTTTATTGACGCTTATCAGACTTGCAGCTTCACAGCTTCAAGTCTGAGCGGACCTACTCACGTCTCGCCCTCATATTTTTGGGAAGCGGGGCGTGACAGGTTTTGTTGGTGGCCCATGCAGGTCCCGTCTTGCAGCTGCGAATTATCGAAACAACGATAATAACAGAATGTCCACTAAATAAATTACAACATCCAATTCATAAGCTTTGAGTCTAAAATTTTGTTCATTTTCTATGTCATTAGATGGCTAGGAGACGACAGACCCGAGCTGGTGGTGCGCCCAATCGTGTTGAGGTGTCGGATAGAGAGCCCACCAATGCTGAGATCATGAGGATGATGCATCAGATGATGCAGGTGCAGCAAGGGATGCTTCAGAATACCCAGAATGCCCCTCGCTTCGAGCCAGGAGCGAAGCAGTTTCGGGAGCTGGGCCCGACTTACTTTGATGGATCTGAAGGACCGTTGGCTGCTGAGAAGTGGATCAGGAATACTGAGGATAATCTGAAGATGTCGAAGATCAACCTGACTGGATGGGTTGAGTTGGTGAAGAAGTAGCTCAGGGATAATGCCCGCAACTGGTGGGATGCAGAAGAGGAGCTGTTGGTGAGTCCTATACCTTGGGCTACTTTCAAGTCCAGGTTTGATGAGGAGTACTTTCCGAAGGCTGCCAGGAGGGAGATGTTGCAGCGCTTCATTGAGCTGAAGCAGGAAAATCTGACGGTGGACCAGTATCATCAGGAGTTCACCAGGCTGAGTCGCTTCGCACCAAAGATGGTGGATGATGATGAGGAGAAAGCTCAGAGGTTTCTGCATGGAATTTCCCTAGACTAGCAGAGCCAGATGTCTTCGTCAGATCTGGAGTCATATCAGAAGTTGCTGGTAGCTGCATGGAGACAGGAGCTGATTACGAGGCTGAAGAGAGGACAGACATCGGGAGCTAGAAAGAGGCCTATGGAGCAGGTCAGAGCAGTGGTTAGGCCTGCGTTCAAGCCTAATCAGCCAGTGCAGTTCAAGAGGCCAGGTGGGCCTCCTCAGAAGACATGCCATTTATGTGGCAAGACCGGGCATGTCAAGGAGCAGTGTAAGAGGATGTTGGAACAGTGCCTAATTTGTGGAGATCCTACTCATACTATGAAGGAGTTCCCGAAGTCTAAGCAGCCTTGGAAGGAACCAGTTGCAGCACAGTCGTTGCAGTAGAGAGCACATGTACCTGCAGGACGTGGAGCAGCCCTCGTTCCACAGAGGCATGCTTTTCAGCAGCCCATGCAGCCGAGGAGGCAGGCTTTTCTGATGACGGCAGTGGAGAGCGAGGCTGTGGATGAGGTTATCGCTGGTAACTCTCAGTCTAGTTGTTTCCTTCCTTAGTTTTGGTTGTTAGCTTATGTTTGGTTGATTGCATATGATTGATTGTTAGAATAGGGTTTGATTGTTAGATTGTTTGTTAGGTGTGATTTTGGTTTGCACATTTCCTGCACGAGTCCTCTTTGACTCTGGTGCATCGATGTGCATTATATCCTGGAGCTTCGTGGAGAAGCATTCCTTGACGATATCCCCTCTTCCCAAGAGTTGGAACATCGTTACAGGAAATGGCGTGATCTCGGTGCATCGTGGTTGCAATTCTTGCCCTTTGGTGGTCTGTGGATATGAGCTTTACACTGATTTTATTGTCCACGACATCATCAACTATGATGCCGTCCTCGGGATGGATTGGCTTGCGAGTTTTTATGCTACGATCGATTGTCGGAGGAAGAAGGTGGTGTTCGAGATCCCATGACATCCAGTGTTTGAGTTCAGTCGAGGCAGCAATTCGCTTGGTCCGATCAGGTTTTGGGCCAAGCTGGTGGAGATTGTTGCTATGCAGATGGAGCAGTGTAGACCAGCTGTGGTGCGTGAATTCGATGACGTCTTCCCCGAGGAGATGTCTGGACTGCCACCCGATCGTGCTCTCGAGTTTTCGATCAATCTTATTCCAGGAGCGTAGCCTATTTCGAAGGCACCGTATCGTATGGCTCCAGCAGAGTTGGAGGAGTTACGTAGGCAGCTGGATGAGCTTTTGCAGAAGGGTTACATCAATCCCAGTGTGTCTCTGTGGGGAGCACTGGTGTTGCTGGTGAAGAAGAAGGATGGTTCACGTCGCATGTGCGTGGACTACAAGGAGCTGAATGTTGTGACCATCAAGAATAAATATCCATTGCCTCGTATAGATGACATTTTTGATCAGCTTGGAGGTTCGAGAGTGTTTTCTAAGTTGGATCTGAGGAGTGGCTATCACCAGCTGAAGGTGAGGAAGGAAGATATTCAGAAGACAGCATTCAGGACGAAGTATGGTCACTACGAGTTCGTGGTTATGCCTTTCGGTGTAACCAATGCGCCCGCAGTTTTTATGAACTTGATGAATCTGATCTTCTACGACTTTCTAGACAAGTTTGTCGTTATCTTTATTGACGACATCCTGATCTATTCAAAGTCGGAGGAAGAGCATGCATCGCACTTGAGGACAGTGTTGGAGATTTTGAGGAAGCATCGTTTGTATGCAAAGTATTCCAAGTGCGAGTTCTGGCTTGATAGGGTTGCTTTTCTCAGGCATGTGGTATCAGGATATGGAATTTCAGTGGATCCCGAGAAGATTAAGGCTATCAGAGAGTGGCATGTTCCACAGTCAGCGTCTAAAATCCGGAGTTTCCTTCGGCTTGCAGGTTATTATCGGTGTTTCATTAAGGACTTTTCCCGGATTGCTGAGCCGATGACCAGACTGATGCGGAAGGATGTACCATTTGTTTGGTCTGATGATTGTGCGAAGGCTTTTGATATTCTGAAGGAGAGATTGATGACTGCCCCTGTTCTTGCTGTGCCTGATCGGAGTGGAGGATTCGAGATCTTTTGCGATGCTTCTGGCAAGGGTCTCGGTTGTGTGTTGCATCAGCATGGGCACGTGGTTGCGTATGCTTCTCGTCAGCTCAAGGCTCATGAGAAGAATTACCCGACACATGATTTGGAGTTGGCTGCTGTCGTGTTTGCGCTCAAGATTTGGAGGCACTTCCTGCTGAGTGAGAAGGTGAAAATCTTCACTGATCATAAAAGCTTGAAGTACATTTTTACTCAGAAGGAGCTCAACATGCGACAGCGTCGGTGGTTGGAGCTCATGGCAGATTATGAGATTGACTTGCAGTATCACCCTGGCAAGGTGAACGTGGTTCCGGATGTACTGAGCAGACTTCCAGCGGTGATGATGTTGACTTCGCAGTGGAGATTGTAGCAGGATTTTTGCGAGTCTGGTATTGAGATTATTCTTCCTGGAGAGACTTCTTCGTTGATGAATATGCAGATACAGTCGACGATCGTGGATCGGATCAAAGCTGGACAGGCTGGAGATGCTAAGCTGGTGAAGATTTGGGAGCAGGTGGAAGCCGGTCTGCGGACTGACTTCTTGATTCATGAGGATGGTTCGTTGAGGTATGGAGCCAGGTTGTGTGTGCCAGCTGGAGATATCAGATAGGAATAATTGGTTGAGGCACACAGTTCGCCGTATTCTGTGCATCCTGGTGGTACCAAGATGTACAAGGATCTTCGTCTGAACTATTGGTGGCATGGTTTGAAGAGGAGTGTGGCGCGGAGTGTCGCCAAGTGTTTGGTATGCCAGCAGGTAAAGGCAGAGCATCAGCGTACGACAGGGTTGCTACAGCCGCTTCCGATTCCGGAGTGGTAGTGGCAACACATCACTATGGATTTCGTGACTGGACTACCTCGGAGTCCGAAGCAGAATGACGCGATTTGGGTGATCGTAGACCGATTGACCAAATCCGTGCACTTTATTCCCTTTTGAGTAGGACAGTCTACTGAGACGCTAGCGAAGAGATATATGGAGGTAAATTCTTTTGCTCTCCGTTTCTATTTCCTTTTTCTAGTTTAGATAGTGATGTAACGTGAATCGTGCAGGAGATTGTACGACTTCACAGAGTCCCTGTGTGTATCGTGTCGGACAGAGACACGAGATTCACGTCTCAGTTTTGGCAGAGTCTGCAGAAGAGTCTGGGTACGAGTCTGAGTTTCAACACGGCGTACCATCCGCAGACAGATGGCCAGTCCGAGAGGACAATTCAGATTTTGGAAGACATGATGAGGGCGTGCATGGACTTCAAGGGATCTTGGGAGGATCATCTCCATCATGTGGAGTTTGCCTACAATAACAACTACCAGGCGAGTATTGGGATGGCGCCTTTCGCCGCGCTATATGGGAAGAAATGTCGATCGCCACTGAGCTGGGATGACATTGGAGATCGGGATCTGTTAGGACCGGAGATGATCGTGGAGGCCGTGGATGTTGTGAGAAACATTCGGGAGAAGCTGAGGATCGCGCAGGACCGTTTCAAGCATTGGGCTGATGCTAAACTGAGGCCTTTGGAGTTTCAGCCTGGAGATCATGTCTTTCTGAAGATTTCTCCGAACCGCGGAGTTATTCGATTTGGGAAGAGAGAAAAGCTGAGTCCGAGGTACATTGGGCCGTTTGACGTTCTCGAGAGAGTTGGACCGGTGGCTTATCGCTTGGCGTTGCCACCATCACTGGAGGGTGTTCACGACGTATTTCATGTATCTCAATTACGTCGATACGTTAGTGATCCGTCCAATGCCGTGGATCTCTCAGAGATCACGGTTCGTCCGGATCTGTCTTATGATCAGCAGCCAGTAGAGATTCTGGATCGACGGCAGAGGCAGCTGAGGAATAAGACCGTAGACTTGGTTCGAGTGCAGTGGCGTCATGGTTCCCCTGGGGAGTCCACCTGGGAGCGTGAGGATGATATGAGAGAGCGCTTCCCACACCTCTTTCCGAGCAGTAGCTGATGTTGATTCCGAGGACGGAATCATTCCTAAGGTGGGAAGGATGTAACGGTCTGTTTTCGTTGTACGTTTTACGTGCACGTATTTTTGATCGTGCACGTATTTATTTTAGACTCTGTTTATTTGTGAACACTTTAGTGTGATATGTCGTTGTGAATGTCTCTGAGAGTATTAAATTGTGGCACTAATTTGGAACAACATTTCTTGGGTCGTTCTCCCACGATTTGATCTTATTCGAAGAGACGTTGCGATTTTCACTTTTGACGTGAGACGTTTCTATTTTTAGTTTCGTCACTCGACGTCAAAATTGAGATCCGTCTTCTTGGTTTCCTTTCTCTCGTCGTCCCGATCACCCCAATATTTATTTCACAATTTTCGGAATTCGTTTGACCTATTTCACAATTTTAGCACAGATTACCGTTAATTCTTTGAACCCTAGTTCCTCTAGTTTAACCCCTATATATATTCCCTACATGCTTTATCACCCAACCCTAATTGACTCAGCCCATTCTTGGCCGCACCCTATCCATGTGTGAGTAGGAGAGGGAGAGAATGGGTTTTATTGTTTTTAAAATCCTAATCCCAATAGAATCAACCCTAGACCAAGTCAACCCACCTACACTATATAAATACCCCCTAGGATAACCTATTTTCCCAAGAAAACAAACCCTAGCCGCCCCCACATCTCAAAATCCCACTTGCGACGTTCGTCGCAACCAACCCCCGTAGCCGCCCCCGCACGATCGACGAATTCCCTTGCTTTCCCTCGGTCTGACCGAGGCTCACCCCCGCACCGCCGCTCCGCTCCGCACGTTGCAACTGCAATGTTGCAACGCGCCCCGCTCCCCGCTGAGACCGAGAGATTCTCTCGTTCTGACCGAGAGCCCCGCCAGCATCGCCCTGCATCCCGCTCCGCTGCAGCCCGCAGCGCCTGACCGACGCCAGTGTAGCATTCGCGTCGTGTTGAGGTAACATTTTGCACCCCCCCAACCTATTGCCTGTTAATCAAGACATATGGGACTGTAGGCTGGTGGACTCGTGCACATAGGTTGTTTGTGACTTTTGGACTCTTTGGACGGTGTTTTTCTGACGTCAGACTTGCAGGCAAGTGAAACTTGTCAACTTTTGCTTAGGGCCATGTTTTAGGCCACTTCCTTGTTTTTAGCGTAAAAGAGACTAGACAGTGAAATGATAGCTGTCTAGGCAAAACTTTAAGATCTAACTTGACAACGAAGCTAGATCTGTCACCCTGCCATGTCATTCATGCATTGTTGCCTGCCATGTTTAAATTCCTTATCTGTACGCCCTTAAACTATTATCTTCCATGCATTGCATCCTACATGTCATCCAAGTTGAATGTTGCATTCGTAGCACACGCTACAATACTTGTACTTCCTTGTTCAGGCTAGGTGCACCCCTAGGCCATATTGAAAAACACTTCCTGGCTCGTGATCCGGAAGTGGGCTACATGTGTTGGTCAAAAGCCAATGCCCGATACACGTGGAGGGGTAGGGATAAGCGATCACTTGAGCTTAGGAGTTGGCCCGCGCAGCCACTCTAGCCAAAAGGCGTAATCTCTGTGCACGACGTGCTTACTAGACTTGTCCTTGTCCTTGTGTTTGTTCTTGTAAAACTTGATATCCATGCCATGATTTAAATGCCAGTTCCCATGCCATGCTCGTACTTTACCTTACTTGTTGTACTCATGCTATATTTGCCATGTCATTGCATCATGCTAGAACTTCTAGGTTGCTTTACCTTTACTTTCAGTTTCCTTGCACAAGTCTCTTGTAGACTTGCTGACATGTGCCCCTTGCTCTTTTGGGTGTCACATGTTAGACCCTGAGCCAGAGACCGTAGCTGAGGACGAGGTGTTTGCTGACGCTGAGCCGGAGCCTACGTTTGACGAGGAGTTGGCTAACACCGGTGACCAGTCTTAGAGACTGTTCTGAGTTGATTGCTTTAGGTTGCTGTTAGTTGTCAGTGCGTAGCACCATTACTTTGTTTTCTGTACGGCGTACCTTTGTTGGCCATGTTGGGGCCTTTTAGACTCTTTTCTTTTGGCCTGGTGGCTTTTTCTGTGATGTTGGAACTTATTTTATGGATATTCTGAGATTGCTTTTGTCTCATTTCCTTTCTTATTATCTTTGTTTCGTATCGCATTTGCAAGGACCTGCCATTTAAAGTTTATTGACGCTTATCAGACTTACAGCTTCACAGCTTCAAGTCTGAGCGGACCTACTCACGTCTCGCTCCCATATTTTTGGGAAGCGGGGCGTGACAGTATCACCCAGTGTCTAGGATTATTTGCGCCAAAGTTTGGATCACCTTGCTTGTGGGGATAATGATTGCTTGGCCAAACCTGACTGGCTGTGTATGCATGGAAAAATGTTAAAATTCCAATTATCATCTAACCACAACCAATGATTCTAAATACCTTCAAATAAGTTTCTTCAACCTTTCATCGCATGTAAATTCATATTCACCATGATAACTGTTCTTCACTCTTGTCCATCATGTTCTGTTACTTATCACTTGAAAAATTTGCTTGAAACATTGATATACTTGTGCATGATTGCCCATGTTCGAATAGTCACATCACCTGTTGCATGCCATCTATGGCTCAGTGAATTCTAATGAACTATCGTATGGAAAATCATGTGGTGCATCTTGTGGAATATCTTATGGAATATCTTGTGAAACAACTTGTGGAACATCTTGTAAAAAACATGTACATAGAACACTTGATACTTATTGGGTTTGTGGTAACTCATAGTTTGAGAGTGTGTGGGAGTGACTGAAGTTCATCTACCTGTTCAGCTGCCTGTGTTTTGGCAATCCCGTTCTGTTGCCTATGTTTCGGCAAACATAACATGCTGCTCGGGTCAGCATCATGTCTAGCTGCCTGTGCTTCGGCATTCGTCTGGGTAAGCGCACCCAGGTAAGAGATGAACTCAATGGTTGCATATCATACTCTTCGACCTGAGTCACGTAGTTCTAGTGTAGTTACCGCTTGCACAATCACCCTTACTTTATGCATTGCATGCACGTTACTTGCCACATTTGTGTAGCCACTCGTACTTTACTTTTCACTCTTATATGCATGACTGTATTTACTTTACTTATCGCATACTTCTTAGCATGTTTCCTTACTTAGCCTGTTTATACTTGTGCACTGCTTTTATTTCTATTTTTGGAATTATTGTGAATTATCTATGGCTCCATCTTCGTGGCACCGCAGACGGTGTACGTGTTGAGGTAGATGTTCCTTAGTTGGCAGAGACAGAGTTCGTCCCAGAGACTGCAGATTTTAGAATTCGTGTTGTGTATTTTCAGCTGTACTTTCTTTTCTCTCATATATCCTTGTTATGTAATATGGATTGTAATAAAATGGACACTATTTGAGTATTTTTTGTTCATCTCTGCAACGTGGTTATATTCTTTTCATTGGTGATCTGTAGACCTGCAAATAAAATCAAATAAGAAATGGCCCCCTGAGAGCTGGTCGATACAACGGTTATCGTCCCGGCCTATGTCACCAAGGGTAGGCCACCCAAAAAGCTCAAGGTGGCCATTTGGCTGGGGCCCGGGGCCCAGGGCCCGGCCTGAGCTCAGGACCGGGCTTTCGAGCCCCCTGTGGCATGTCGGGCCGAGCTGGCCTGGCCCGCCAGTAGACCAGGGCTGGCATGTGGCCCAGGCGAAACAGGCCGGGCCAGGCCCGTTATTTTTCTTTTAAAAAATATTCTCCTATGCGTGTAGCATTGCTGCAGGCACACGCGCGAGCTGAGGTAGGGAACGGTCATAAGATCGTTCCCTGCAAGGGGGGTATTTTTGGGGTTTGTGGTCTTTTGACCAAAAACCAAAAACCTCCCTAACTGTCATAAACAGCCTGGTGGGGTTTGGGTCTTTTTACACCCATAAAATTCCTATAAATTTCACACACCCCCTCTCATTTTTTTCACACATCTCAAACTCTCAAACTCTCTCTATTTGCATAAGATCTACGTTTAAGCAATCAATTCGCAGCTTTCGTCTATCGGTCGCTCTCAACTTCGTACTCAAGTCTTAATCCCTCCGCTCTCAAGCTCATCTGCTCTCTACACCACTCGCAAACAACCAGTCAATCAGGTGCATGTATATATTAGCATAATGACTGGACCAAACAACCATAGTAATTTTAACTTCCACCGTGACAACACTGAGGAGCAGGATAATTTTTAATATGATTCGGGATAACCCAATTGAAACACCAAACTTTGATATTGATATGTCACAAACGAACACGAATGAGTACACGAATCCTATACTTACTTATACAACTTCTAGACAGACTTCTTCTGTACACGCTTCTACTCCTGCGAGCATATTAATCCTAATGTTCCTTCTACACAACAACACCAACCCAGATCATGAAAATCTGCGGTTTGGTATCATTTTACCGTTGAAACTGTCGAAGGTAAAGGACAGCGGGTAATTAGAAAAGTATGTATGTCACGCCCCGCTCTCCCAAATACAGAATATGCGTAGCTGACTAGGCCTCTGTAGTATTCAGACACTGGAATTCGAGCCCTTAAAGTCCATATACTACTAGGCATTTGTTAAATCCTTGGGTCGGCACCCCAGGAGAGGAAAATATTATTGTTGAAAAGCCCACGAGGCCCATGAGGCCCACGAGGGATGCTGAATGTCTACCCCGTCAATATCCAAGTGACATTTGCCCGTTGAGCTTCAGTTGCTCAAGGAGGCGGTTGATAATGGTCTCATAAATGACGGAAGGCATGAACGGCAGTTACTCCTATTGATGAGGGAGGATCGTGCCACCATAATTAGTGACAGTTATCCCCCCAATGTTACTGAAGAAACACTCCAGTCTATAAATATAGAGGATATAACTAGAATAGGGGACAGATTCCAGAGATACAAAGCCCTAAGTACTCTTACAAACTTATCTCTCTTCTACTAACATATTTCTTTCCTCCAAACGCTTGAGGTGACTGACTTGAACGAACCTCTGTGGGTCGATCTTGACAGCCCTAAGCCACTCTTTAAGTACTGTTCTAACTTAAGCATCGGAGGGGATTTGGATTGGAACCCAAATCCGACTCCATGATGTTCATTTGTGGTGCAAGGGATCGAGGCATGACCCAACTAATCGGTCAAACGATCGTCCCAATCGATCAGTATTCATGTTTCAAGCAAGCAGAATGGTTGTATGGGCGTCATACTCGCACGCAAGATCGATCGAGCTTCATCCAACGCTCTTAACCCAGATTCCATCAACCCAGGTTGTTCCAACCGAGGGTCCCACCTCAACTGCTGACAAAGCTCCATCTTGACAGAGGAGTCAACGTCAGCCCAAATCATTGTTGATCCAGTTTTGGATTTAACAGTTGGTGTCGTCTATTGGAACCACTCAATCAAAATCCAAATCAATCAAAAGCATCAGGTCGACTGGACCCAACATCACCGAACCAATCCTTGCTCTGGCTGAGAACAATTTGAACAATGAGGTTCGAGTCAAAGACGTTGAAGATTCCGGATCTTCATCCAATGAGCCAAGTGCATACATGGTCTCACAATGGCAATTCGATAAGTTTGCTGAGTCGATCAACAACGGCTTGGCAATATTAGCCATGGTTGTTCAGTAAAACATCGAGCACTTGGCTCAGGTTGACGAAGGGTAGCAGCCACCTAACCTAGTACAAAGACCTACAGGAGGGCAGATTACATTCGAGAACCAGAGGAATGACAAGTAAGGACTTGAATGGCAAGTCAACAAGTTTCTCAACACCGGCCATGCCCCGCTTCCCATTCTACCGGGAGCAAGGACACGAACGGGTCCGTGATGTGCTTAAAACAAGGAGGAGTACTTTTTTCCTTTTCTTTTCTTCCTCCTTGGCTTAAACACAATAACGCATCTTTGAAATAAAATGGTAGGATCTTACATGCTTATAAGAAATAGTGCAGATGACAATACAATGCCAAAGCGTCTGAAAGTAAAGTACAACATAGGCCTAGTATGGCCGAAATCAACACAGTACACAAATTACAGTATTTCAAATATTTAAAGGTGCATTCGCGAAGGTAATCGTCTAGTCTTCAGTGGGTAGGTACTCCACGTATTCTTCAAGCACTGGCTCGACTTCTGCAGCAATGTCTTCAGAGAACTAATTATCGATACCTGATGAACATTTAGTAAAACAACAAAGTGAACTGTCCGTCAGCGAGGTTTACTCGGCAAGATAATCTCCAAAACAAACGTTAGATATTTAAAATTGAACCAAGCTGAACTTTAAAGACAAGAAATAAGTCTAGTTTAAAAGAGTTATAGCAGTTAAACATTCACATCAATTTGCAACCTGCAACAATTTAATCATTAGATAGCCATTTGCAATACTATTTGCAACTAGTAACAATTTTGCATTTGATAACAAAACTGTAACGTTGTAGCAACCTATAGAAAAAGAGGTTAGAGCAATATTTAATAACCAACCGATTCTAGTGATAAGTCTAAGTCCATGAGTACGAGAGATGACTAACATGCACCCTGTGACGGGAGCCAATCTGTGACGCTACTCACCGACCCCATAGGGCGACGGTCGAGCTCTAACCTCCGTAATGTGTTGGAGGTATTCGGTTGGGTGCATCCAATTACTCCGTAACACTTATGATCATAGACTATCCCAATCCCACGGTCAAGTCAAGTGCCGGGTCAAAAGTACGTGTACTATCTATTTATAGTGAAGTTCCATCTTCCATTCATTTATATTGAAGTTCCATCTTCTATTCATTTATATTGAGTTCATTTGCATCGTATTAGATGCGTACAATGGTTCCATGGTGTCTCAATAGTCTGTATAATAGTCTCACAAAAGTTCACGATTTCACGACTCAATTTAATAATTAAACGAAACGTGGAAATATGCAATAGTATAAAAGAATGAGCACATAAATGATTTCAACTAAGCAAATGAGTTTAATTAAGCTAAAAATATTTTTCTATGGCTAGAAGGTAGTTTTCAAGGTTTTTCAACATTTATTAAGCATTTTTAAACAATTTAAAAGGGCCAAAAACTAATTTTAAATCAAGAAATCATTTTTATGACATATGTTCAAATATTTATCTATGGCAAACAGTATGTCAAAATTCTTCCAATAAGGGGTCAAAACGACTGTATTAACTAGATGTACAACATATATTTTTCTCGTATGTCAGTGTATATGAAAATCAAGTGATATGAATTTTAATTCAAAAGTAGCGTTATTGGGTTTTAACTTTGAAAAATTATTGTGGGAGATGTACTTGCCTTTTGGCGATGAAACCAGTGCCAATGAGTCCGTTTCGTCATTTCTGATTTTCTGAGCATTGTCTCGTATTTTCTGAGGCCTATACAATTTATTATGAATTTATTACGATCACCATATGCATATACGTATTTCTATACGTATTAAAATATGTATTTTCGTATTTATACGTAATCTCTTCGTTTCTTATCTCAAGAAACACACGACAAGGGCAGCAGGGGTTCGGGGAGTTGCCATCGACGACTGGCAGGGCGGCGTCGGTGTAGTTGGGCGGCGACGATCGGCAACGTCTGCGGCGGTGTCATCGGGGAGGCGACGACAAGTGGGGAGGAGTTGGGGTTGCGGACGGGGCTTCGATTGGTTGCGACTTCGACATCGCTGGGGAGCAGGGTGGTGTTACATGGGTCGTTTGACGGTGGACGAAGGCGATGAGTGTTGGTGAGGGGCGACGAAGGCGGGGGAACGTTGCGGTGACTGCAGGGAGGCAGAACGGTGGCAGGCAGTGGCTACGAGAGGCGGGGAGCTTGGTGGTGGTGTGTGGCGATCTGCAGTGAGCTTCGTCGACGGCGAGGCAAGCGACGGACGGCATTGGGGTGTTGAGGTGCTCGTGGCAGAGCAGTCGGAGGCAGAGACGGTGGCGAGAGAGAAAACGTGGGCCGTGAGTTGAGAGGGGAGTTGGTTTTGGATTCAGGCTGATGGTTTTGAGATGGGGAGAGAGTATAAGGAGGGTTTATATAGGCAATTAGCATTAGTATAATATAAGTGCATTATGCAATTAATATTTAGTCAAGGAATTAATTAGGTTAGGTTAACCTTTTGGCTAATTTAAAAACTTGTCTAAATGGTTAACACATTCGCAGCTAAGATTAGAGGGTTGGTGGTGGTAATTAGGGTTTTAAAATGGTAATTAGTGATAGTAAAAAGTGATTAGTACGGGTAATTAGCAATATAATACTAAAATACCCATTAATCACATATGACTCCAAAACATTGCGAAAACATAGCCACTGGTTTGTATCGTTGCGCGGATCATGTCTACGAGGTCCATTTCAAAATCTGAGCTACAGAGATACGAGTTTTGGGCTAAAATATTTAGGTTACGGGTTTGCAGGTTCTATATCGATTTGACTCCAGAAAATTACGAAATTAATATTGGAGCACTAAATTATCATAGAATCGCATGGTAGAAGTTTGAATTCGTTTTGATAACGTTTATATAGAAAAATAATTTATACGGCTATATCGGTAATAATTAAATATAAATTATTATATAAACTATTTAGGAGTATTGGATGGCACTCGCACTCACTAAAATAGGATATAACTATATTGATGTTACAAAATATTTTTTTATAAATGTTTTGAAACCAATTTTATATTAAACTCCTGACCAACCATTATAAAATAATTTTAATTTATGAAAATACGTAGAATACGAATATACGCGTACTGATGGACACGAGCCGTCACTTCTTACCCACCTTATAAAAATTCTGTCCTCGGAATTTCTCATACTAAAATACAACTAACTACGATACAATGAAACTAAGATACAATGACAAATATGTATATCTCTTACGCATCTCATCTTCTCGGTCATATGTGGTTCACTGGGTGAGTCATGTCGCCACATCACTCTTACGAGTCGACTACGGTATTCCTGAGAGTCTTCTGATGTCGATCTAGAATCTGCACTGGCTGTTGCTCATATGAAAGATCTGGTCATACTGTGATCTCTGAGTGGTCAGCCACATGAGTAGGATCACTGATATAACGATGCAGCTGGGAGACATAAAATACGTCATGTACTCCTTCCAGTGAAGGTGGTAGAGCCAGTCGGTAAGCTACTTCTCCAACTGGCTCCAGTATATCGAAAGGGCCAATGAATCTCGGAATTAGCTTTCCTCTTCTTCCAAATCTTATCACTCCCTGGTTAGGAGATATCTTCAAAAATACATGATCTCCAGGTTGAAACTCTAGATGACGACGCTTCGCATCGGCCCAGTGCTTGTATCGGTCTTATGCAACGCGAAGTTTGTCTCTGATAGTATGCACCTCGACAACAGTTTCTACGATCATCTCAAGACCCAAAAGTTCTCTATCGCCAATGTCATCCCAACTTAATGAAGAACGATATTTTCTTCCATAAAGTGCTGTAAATGGGGCCATTCTGATACATGATTGGTAGCTGTTGTTGTACGCAAACTCCACTAAGTGCAAGTGGTCTTCCTACGAGCCTTTGAAGTCAAGCATATAAGCTCTCAACATATCTTCGAGTATCTGAATGGTGCGCTCTGATTGTCCATCCGTCTGCGGGTGATAAGCAGTGCTGAAGCTCAGACTAGTACCCAGATTTGATTGCAGACTCTTCCAAAAGTGTGAAGTGAATCTCGTATCTCAGTCAGAGATAATGCTTACTGGCACTCCATGCAATCTCATGATTTCATGCACAGTTATCGTTCATATCACGATATATACTATGAAGAAGTTATAAGGTATAGGAATAATTATTACCTCCATGTACTTCTTCGCAAGTAATTCAGTCGATTGTCCTCCTCGGAATGGTATGAAGTGCACTGACTTGGTTAAGCGATCTACGATCACCCAGATAGCATCATTCTGCTTTGCACTCCAAGGTAGTCTAGTGACGAAATCCATGGTGATGTACTGCCACTTCCACTCAGGAATAGGCCGTGGTTGAAGCAATCCTATGATGCGATGGTGTTCAACCTTCAATTGCTGACATACCAGGCATTTGGCAATGCTTCGAGCAATGCTTCTCTTCATTCCATGCCACCAAAAATTTAGACGAAGATCCTTGTATATTTTGGTGCCACTAGGATGAATGGAGTATGTGGAACTATGTGCTTCATTCATCAAATCTTCTCAGATATCGCCTGAAGGCACGCAGATTCTACTGCCATATCTCAAGGATCCGTCTTCATGGATAAGGAAATCCATTCGAAGACTTGATTCCACTTGAGCCTTGATCTTCTGCCACTTTGTATCTCCAGCTTGAGAGGCTTTGATACGAACGATGATGGGAGAGTGAATTTGAAGATTCATCAATGACGCTTCTATCCCAGGTAGGATGATTTCAATCTCCATCTCACGCAGCTCTAGTTGTAGTCTCTTCTGAGCAGTGAGTATCATAACAATTGGTAGCCGACTCAATGCGTCTGGTACGACATTAACCTTCCCTAGATGATATTGAAGGTCGATGTCATAATCATCCATGAGTTCCAACCATCTACATTGTCTCATGCTCAGCTCTTTTTGTATGAGGATATACTTCAAACTTTTGTGGTCGGTGAAGATCTTCACTTGCTCGCCCAGTAGAAAATGTCTCCAAATGTTTAGAGTAAAAATGACTACGGTAACTCCAGATCTTGAGTCGGATAATTCTTCTCATGAGTCTTCAGTTGTCAGGAAGCACAAGCCACAACATGACCATGTTGATGTAGTACGCATCCTGTAACGACTGCTTTTCATGTATCTAGATTTATTATAATATAATATATGTTTTGGTGGATTTTCTCCTCGTGTGTGGTTTTCGTCTCCGTAGTTTTCATTTTCGATCGATTCGTCGTGTTTTCTCGTTTCTTCCTTAGGATTGTCGATTTCGAAGTATGTCATTCGTGACGGACTTCATAACGGTCGTATCTTACTATTAGATCAAGCCTAGGAGTCTTAGGAATCGATCCCGGGGCCCCGCGCTCCGTATCGGAACTTTTGGTGCTCATTAGCCGGTATAAGAAGAGGCACCGACCGACTAGATGACGATCCAGTCGGTCGGCAATCCTTCTTGGACCGACTAGTTTGCTTTCTAAATTTCTCAGGAGTTACTGTTTATCGTTAGTCGGTCTAAGAACGTTGGTTGACCGACTAGGTTGCAACCTAGTCGGTCGGCAATGCTTCTTTAATCGACTAACACATCATCTAAATTTTAGTATCAGTACTGTTCATTCTTAGTCGGTCTAAGTTCATCTTTCGACCGACTAGTTGTTAAACTAGTCGGTTAAGTTTTGTACTCAGACCGACTAATTCTTGGTTCTTCTGTACAGTCGAGTTACTGTTTACTCTTAGTCGGTCTAAGAACGTTCATCGACCGACTAGATGCTAAACTAGTCGGTCAGTAATTGTTCATGGACCGACTAATTCTAAATCCTAATTTCGTTCAGAAGTTACTGTTTACACTTAGTCGGTCTGCGTTGGTCGACCGACCGACTAGTTGCCAAACTAGTCGGTCAGTGGTTGCTCTTTGACCGACTAACCTGTGTTAAAACCCTAATTTCTAGGCAGCCGCCAGCCTAGCCTATTTATACCCAACCCAAACGATTTCATCTTCCTCCACTCGACCCTAAACCCTAAAATCTCCCCCATTGAGCCCCCATCTTCCTCCAAGCTTCATTCCTTCATTCCAAGCCCTAAATCCATCATCCAAACCATCCATTCACTCTATCTACCTCTCATCTTCCCCAAATCTCCATCAAATCCCCAAAATCCCCCAAAACCCCTAGTTCTCCAAACTTCTCCAATATTTCCCAGATCTGATCCTAGGGTTCTCCGGAGTGTTTCTTCTGCCTCCTCTCGGTAAGAAATCGATCTACCGTTGTTTTCATAACCTATTTATATTTTTATAAAACCCTAATAAAATTTCATGTTGTTTGTTGATTGTTCCCCCATAACAGCGATTTCCCCGTAGATTAGCATCCGTGTGACGAAGTGGTCGTCATCCCTGGTGCTAGGCAAGTGAAACTTGCCACTTAGGGTTTAGGCCATGTTTTAGGCCATTTGCTTGTTGTAGGCATAAAAGAGACTAGGCGACGAAATGATACTCGCCTAGGCGCAAATTGGGGAACTAGCTTGACAACGAAGCTAGTTCCGACATATAGCATGTTGCACAATTACCATGTCATGTTTACTTTCCATTAACGGTACGCGAATTAATTGTCATGTCATTGCATTCTTTAAGTGCTTCTGTGATTGCGTAGCTTCGCTACGATTGCTTGTGTTCCTGGCTCGTGTTCCAGAAGCGGGCCATGTGTTGGTTGATAGCCAATGCCCGAATTGCTTGTTTCCGGCTAGGTGCACCCCTACGCCAAATGTTTAGAATGCGAGCTCATGTGCGGGGCAACCCCGGCTCACTTGCTGAGCTCATGTGCGGGGACCCTGGCTCCATTACGTGTGGGTATTGGGCGTAAGAGTTAAGCGGCCAATCAACTGGGAGTCTACCTGATCAGCAACTGCAGTGGTAAGGCGTAAACTCTGGGTTTTGGGGTAGTTGTTAAGCGGCCAATCATCGGATGTGAAACCATTCAGCTGTAAGGCGTAAACTTCTACAAACAACGTGAATAGTGAATTGATTGAGATTGATAGTAGCTTGGCTACTCTTGTCTTGTCCTGATGATTGTTCTCTTGTACAAATTGTCTTGCCATGTCTTGATTGTGCACTCATGTTATAACTGCCATGTCATGCATACTATAACTGCTAGGTTGCTAGTTGCCTTACTTTCAGTTTCCTTGCCCAAGTCTTTTAGACTTGCTGACATGTGCCCCTTTACTCTTTTGGGTGACACATGTTAGATCCTGAGCCTGAGCACCTTGTTGAGGACGAGGTGTTTGCTGACGCCGAGCCCGAGCTTGTGTTTGACGGGGAGTACGTGGACACTGGGGACCAGTCCTAGTGTCTTCGTTGTGTTTTACTTTTGTTTAGACAGTTGTTTTGTTATCGGTGCGTAGCACCTATACTTTGTTATGTCGTTGCTTTTGTTGGCCTTGTTCTGAGCCTTTAGACTCTTTTCTTTTAGCCTGGTGGCTTTTCTGGATGTTGGACTTATTTTCATGTTGGACAATTTATGAGATGTGAGATTTTATTTCAGTCTCTCCTTGTGTTATTATTGATGTTCCGTTGTGGTTACAGGGACCTGCTTATGTTTTATTGACGCTTATCGGGTTTGGGGCTTCACAGCTCCACTCTCGTGCGGACCTTTTCACGTCTCGCCTCCATTTTAGGGAAGCGGGTCGTGACAGGTTTTGTTGGTGGCCCATGCAGGTCCTTCTGTAACTGCGATTTTTGGAATAGCGATAATAATATTAGAATGTCCAATAAACTAAGTTCGACGTCCGAGTCATAAGCTATGAGTCTAATCTGATTCATTTTCTGTGTCACTAGATGGCAGGAAGACGATTCACCCGTGGTGGAGGTAGTGGTGCGCTCCCTCATGATCTGAGCGAGAACCCACCAGCGGTGAGATGATGCGGATGATGCTGCAGATGATGCAAGTGCAGCAGGGCGTGCTCCTACAAGTCCAGAATGCTCCACTTGCTCGAGCTGCCCGGGCTCTTCCGGATGCCCCTCGCTCTGAGCCAGGAGCGAAGCAATTTCGGGAGCTGGGTCCCGCGTATTTTGATGGGTCTGAGGGTCCTCTGGCTGCCGATGAGTGGATTCGGAACATTGAGGACAATCTGAAGATGGCCAAGATCACCCCGGCTGGATGGGTTGATTTGGCGAAGAGGCAACTCAAGGATAATGCTCGGAATTGGTGGGATGCGAAAGAGAAGATGTTGGTGGAGCCGATAGCTTGGGCTACCTTCAAGGCCAGATTTGAGGGTGAGTTCTTCCCGAAAGCTGCCAGGGAGGAGATGCTGCAGCATTTTATCGATCTGAAGCAAGGGAGCTCGTCGGTGGACCTATATCACCAAGAGTTCATGAGGCTGAGTCGGTTTGCACCGAAGATGGTGCAGGACACTGAGGAGAGAGCTCAGAGGTTCCTGCAGGGACTTGCTTCGGAGCTGCAGAGCTTTGTGACCTCTTCTGATCGGGAATCTTATCAGAAGGTTTTGGTAGCAGCTAAGAGGCAGGAGCTGCTCGTGAACTAGAGGAGGGGGTCTGTTGTTGGTGCTGGGAAGAGGCCTGTGGAACAGGCGAGAGCTGTGGTTAGACCTGGATTCAGGCCTAATCAGCCAGCTCAGTTTAAGAGGCCAGGATGGCCTATTCTGAAGTCTTGCCATTTCTGCGGCAAGCCTGGCCATGTCAAGGATCAGTGTCAGAAGTTTTTGGGCCAGTGTCTGGTTTGTGGTGATGCTTCCCATGTCGCGAAGGATTGTCGGCATGCGAATCAGCTGTGGAGGGCACCTGTTGTAGCACAGCCATTGCAGCAGCGAGCGTCTGTTCTTGCTGGACGTGGAGCAGCTCTTGTTCCACAGGGGCAGGCATTTCGGCAGGCTGTTCCGCCGAGGAGGCAGGCTTTTCTGATGACCGCTGCGGAGAGCAAGGCTGTGGATGAGGTTATCGCAGGTAATCCTCAATCTAGCTGTTACTTTCCTAGCTGGTTTTGATTGTTAGATTGTGTTGTTGCTTGAACATGATTGTTTGCTAGACTAGGGTTTGATTGTAAATTGCTTGTTAGGTGTGATTTTGGTGTGCACATTTCCTGCACGAGTCCTCTTCGACTCGGGTGCATCGATGTGCATTATTTCTCGGAGCTTCGTGGAGAGGCATTCCTTGTCGACATCCCCTCATCCCCAGAGTTGGAATATCGTTATAGGGAATGGCGTGGTCTCGGTGCATCGTGGTTGCAATTCTTGCTCGTTGGTGGTCTGTGGACATGAGCTTTTCGCTGATTTCATTGTCCATGACATCATCAACTATGATGCAGTTCTTGGGATGGACTGGCTTGCGAGCTTCTATGCTACGATCGACTGTCGGAGGAAGAAGGTGGTGTTCGAGATTCCCGGACATCCAGTATTTGAGTTCAGTCGTGGTAGCAGTTCGCTTGGTCCTGTCAGATTTCGGGCCAGGCCGGTGGAGGCTGTGGCCATGCAGATGGAGCTGGAGTGGCCAGCTGTGGTGCGTGATTTTGGCGACGTCTTCCCCGAGGAGATGTCTGGTTTGCCACCTGATCGAGCTCTGGAATTTTCTATCGATCTTGTTCCAGGTGCGCAGCCGATTTCGAAGGCGCCGTATCGTATGGCACCTGCAGAATTGGAAGAGTTGCGGAAGCAGTTGGATGAGCTTTTGCAGAAGGGTTATATTAACCCTAGCGTGTCTCCGTGGGGAGCACCGGTGTTGCTAGTGAAGAAGAAGGATGATTCGCGTCGCATGTGCGTGGACTATCGGGAGTTGAATGCGGTGACCGTTAAGAATAAATACCTGTTGCCTCGCATCGATGATATTTTTGATCAGCTTGGAGGTTTGAGGGTGTTTTCTAAATTGGATTTGAGGAGTGGTTACCATCAGTTGAAGGTGAAGAAGGATGATGTTCTGAAGACAGCGTTCAGGACGAAGTATGGACACTATGAGTTTGTGGTTATGCCTTTCGACGTAACTAACGCGCCCGCAGTTTTCATGAATCTGATGAACCTGATTTTCTACGACTTTTTGGATAAGTTTGTCGTTATCTTTATTGACGACATTCTGATCTATTCGAAGTCGGAGGAAGAGCATGCCTCGCACTTGAGGACGGTGTTGGAGATCTTGAGGAAGCATCGGTTGTATGCTAAGTTTTCGAAGTGCGAGTTTTGGCTGGATAGAGTTGCTTTTCTTGGGCATGTGGTGACTGGAGATGGTATTTCAGTGGATCCCGAGAAGATTCGGGCCATCAGGGAGTGGCCTGTTCCGTCGTCTGCGTCTGAGATTCGGAGTTTCCTTGGACTTGCTGGTTATTATCGGTGATTCATTAAGGACTTTTCCCGTATTGCTGAGCCGATGACCAGGCTAACGCGGAAGGATGTTGCTTTTGTTTGGTCGGGTAATTGTGAGAGTGCTTTTGGTATTCTGAAGGAGAGGTTGACGACGGACCCTATTCTTGTTGTGCATGATCGCAGCGGTGGATTTGAGATCTTTTGCGATGCTTCGGGCAAGGGTCTCGGCTGCGTGCTGCATCAGCACGGGCATGTTGTGGCGTATGCATCTCGTCAGCTTAAGGTTCATGAGAAAAATTACCCGACGCATGATTTGGAGTTGGCTGCCGTTGTGTTCGCTCTTAAGATTTGGAGGCACTTCCTGCTGAGTGAGAAAGTAAAGATTTTCACCGATCACAAAAGCTTGAAGTATATCTTTACTCAAAAGGAGCTCAACATGCGACAGCGTCGATGGTTGGAGCTTATGGCAGATTATGAGATTGATTTGCAGTTTCACCCTGGCAAGGTGAATGTGGTTCCAGATGCTTTGAGTAGGCTTCCAGCGGTAATGATTTTGACCTCGCAGTGGAGATTGCAGCAGGATTTTTGTGAGTCTGGCGTGGAGGTTGTCCTTCCTGGGGAGGATTCATCGTTGATGTACATGCAGGTACAGTCAACGATCGTGGATCGGATTAAGGCTGGCCAGGCTGAGGATTCGAAGCTGGTGAAGATTCGGGAGCAGGTGGAAGCCGGTCTGCGGACTGACTTTTTGATTCATGAGGATGGCTCGCTGAGGTTCGGAGCCAGGTTGTGTGTGCCAGCTGGAGATATCAGAGAGGAGTTGACGGTGGAGGCACACAGTTCGCCGTATTCTGTGCATCCTGGTGGCACCAAGATGTACCAGGATCTTCGTCTGAATTATTGGTGGCATGGTATGAAGAGGAGCGTGGCTCGGAGTGTAGCCAAGTGCTTGGTTTGCCAGCAAGTGAAGGTGGAGCATCAGCATACGGCCGGGTTGCTACAACCGCTTCCGATTCCGGAGTGGAAATGGCAACACATCACTATGGATTTCGTGACTGGACTACCTCGGAGTCCGAAGCAGAATGACGCGATTTGGGTGATCGTAGATCGATTGACCAAATCTGCGCACTTTATTCCGTTCCGAGTGGGACAGTCCACTGAGGCGCTGGCAAAGAGGTATATGGAGGAAGTCGTGCGACTTCATGGAGTCCCCGTGAGTATCGTATCGGACAGAGACACGAGGTTCACATCTCAGTTCTGGCAGAGTTTGCAGAAGAGCTTGGGTACGCGTCTGAGTTTCAGCACGGCGTACCATCCGCATACGGATGGCCAGTCCGAGAGGACGATTCAGATTTTGGAAGACATGCTGAGGGCGTGCATGTTGGATTTCAAGGGTTCATGGGAGGACCATCTACACTTGGTGGAGTTCTCTTACAACAACAGCTTCCAGGCGAGTATTGGCATGGCGCCTTTCGCCGCTCTTTATGGGAGGAAATGTCGATCGCCATAGAGTTGGGATGACGTTGGTGATCGGGAGTTGTTGGGACCTGAGATGATCGTGGAGGCCGTGGAGATCGTCAGGAATATTCGGGAGAGGTTGAGAATTGCTCAGGACCATTTTAAGCATTGGGCGGATGCTAAACGTCGTCCTTTGGAGTTTCAGCCGGGCGACCATGTGTTCTTGAAGATTTCCCCGAATCGTGGTGTGATTCGTTTCGGGAAGCGTGGGAAGTTGAGCCCTCGATACATTGGACCATTTGATGTTTTGGATAGGGTTGGCGAGGTAGCTTATCGCTTGGCCTTGCCGCCATCTTTGGAAGGAGTTCACAATGTTTTCCATGTATCGCAGCTTCGTCGATACATTAGCGATCCATCTCATGCTGTGGATTTTTCGGAGATTACCGTTCGCCCCGATATGACGTATGACCAGCATCCAGTGTAGATTCTGGACAGGCGTCAGAAATCGCTTCAGAACAAGATTGTCAATCTTGTGAGGGTGATGTGGCGACACGGCTCACCTGGAGAGTCTACTTGGGAGAATGAGGATGAGATGCGAGAGCGTTTCCCACTTTTGTTTCCGGACTCGTGAGTATTCGGAAATTCCGAGGACGGAATTTTTCTTAAGTTGGGGAGGATGTAACGACTACTTTTCATGTATCTGGATTTATTATAATATAATATATGTTTTGGTGGATTTTCTCCTCGTGTGTGGTTTTCGTCTCCGTAGTTTTCATTTTCGATCGATTCGTCGTGTTTTCTCGTTTCTTCCTTAGGATTGTTGATTTCGAAGTATGTCATTCGTGACGAACTTCATAACGGTCGTATCTTACTATTAGATCAAGCCTAGGAGTCTTAGGAATCGATCTCGGGGCCCCGCGCTCCGTATCGGAACTTTTGGTGCCCATTAGCCGGTATAAGAAGGGGCACCGACCGACTAGATGACGATCCAGTCGGTCGGCAATCCTTCTTGGACCGACTAGTTTGCTTTCTAAATTTCTCAGGAGTTACTGTTTATCGTTAGTCGGTCTAAGAACGTTGGTTGACCGACTAGGTTGCAACCTAGTCGGTCGGCAATGCTTCTTTAATCGACTAACACATCATCTAAATTTTAGTATCAGTACTGTTCATTCTTAGTCGGTCTAAGTTCATCTTTCGACCGACTAGTTGTTAAACTAGTCGGTTAAGTTTTGTACTCAGACCGACTAATTCTTGGTTCTTCTGTACAGTCGAGTTACTGTTTACTCTTAGTCGGTCTAAGAACGTTCATCGACCGACTAGATGCTAAACTAGTCGGTCAGTAATTGTTCATGGACCGACTAATTCTAAATCCTAATTTCGTTCAGAAGTTACTGTTTACACTTAGTCGGTCTGCGTTGGTCGACCGACCGACTAGTTGCCAAACTAGTCGGTCAGTGGTTGCTCTTTGACCGACTAACCTGTGTTAAAACCCTAATTTCTGGGCAGCCGCCAGCCTAGCCTATTTATACCCAACCCAAACGATTTCATCTTCCTCCACTCGACCCTAAACCCTAAAATCTCCCCCATTGAGCCCCCATCTTCCTCCAAGCTTCATTCCTTCATTCCAAGCCCTAAATCCATCATCCAAACCATCCATTCACTCTATCTACCTCTCATCTTCCCCAAATCTCCATCAAATCCCCAAAATCCCCCAAAAACCCTAGTTCTCCAAACTTCTCCAATCTTTCCCAGATCTGATCCTAGGGTTCTCCGGAGTGTTTCTTCCGCCTCCTCTCGGTAAGAAATCGATCTACCGTTGTTTTCATAACCTATTTATATTTTTATAAAACCCTAATAAAATTTCATGTTGTTTGTTGATTGTTCCCCCATAACAGCGATTTCCCCGTAGATTAGCATCCGTGTGACGAAGTGGTCGTCATCCCCGGTGCTAGGCAAGTGAAACTTGCCACTTAGGGTTTAGGCCATGTTTTAGGCCATTTGCTTGTTGTAGGCGTAAAAGAGACTAGGCGACGAAAAGATACTCGCCTAGGCGCAAATTGGGGAACTAGCTTGACAACGAAGATAGTTCCGACATATAGCATGTTGCACAATTACCATGTCATGTTTACTTTCCATTAACGGTACGCGAATTAATTGTCATGTCATTGCATTCTTTAAGTGCTTCTGTGATAGCGTAGCTTCGCTACAAATGCTTGTGTTCCTGGCTCGTGTTCCAGAAGCGGGCCATGTGTTGGTTGATAGCCAATGCCCGAATTGCTTGTTTCCGGCTAGGTGCACCCCTACGCCAAATGTTTAGAATGCGAGCTCATGTGCGGGGCAACCCCGGCTCACTTGCTGAGCTCATGTGCGGGGACCCTGGCTCCATTACGTGTGGGTATTGGGGGTAAGAGTTAAGCGGCCAATCAACTGGGAGTCTACCCGATCAGCAACTGCAGTGGTAAGGCGTAAACTCTGGGTTTTGGGGTAGTTGTTAAGCGGCCAATCAGCGGATGTGAAACCATTCAGCTGTAAGGCGTAAACTTCTACAAACAACGTGAATAGTGAATTGATTGAGATTGATAGTAGCTTGGCTACTCTTGTCTTGTCCCGATGATTGTTCTCTTGTACAAATTGTCTTGCCATGTCTTGATTGTGCACTCATGTTATAACTGCCATGTCATGCATACTATAACTGCTAGGTTTCTAGTTGCATTACTTTCAGTTTCCTTGCACAAGTCTTTTAGACTTGCTGACATGTACCCCTTTACTCTTTTGGGTGACACATGTTAGATCATGAGCCTGAGCACCTTGTTGAGGACGAGGTGTTTGCTGACGCCGAGCCCGAGCTTGTGTTTGACGGGGAGTACGTGGACACTGGGGACCAGTCCTAGTGTATTCGTTGTGTTTTACTTTTGTTTAGACAGTTGTTTTGTTATCGGTGCGTAGCATCTATACTTTGTTATGTCGTTGCTTTTGTTGGCCTTGTTCTGGGCCTTTAGACTCTTTTCTTTTAGCCTGGTGGCTTTTCTGGATGTTGGACTTATTTTCATGTTGGACAATTTATGAGATGTGAGATTTTATTTCAGTCTCTCCTTGTGTTATTAATGTTGTTCCGTTGTGGTTACAGGGACCTGCTTATGTTTTATTGACGCTTATCGGGTTTGGGGCTTCACAGCTCCACTCTCGTGCGGACCTTTTCACGTCTCGCCTCCATTTTAGGGAAGCGGGTCGTGACACATCCGATACCCATGCTAGATGCGACACAATATACATCAAATCCCCTAGTTCTGCCTAGTATGATCAGAACTGGTGCAGTCGTTAGCTTCGCCTTTAATCCTTTGAAAGCTTGCTCACAAGCTTCAGTCCAAATATACTTGACATCCTTCCTCGTCAGGCGAGTCATGGGCTCAGCGATCTTGGAGAAGTCCTGGATAAATCGACGGTAGTAGCCAGCCAATCAAAGAAAACTTCGGATGTCCGAAGCTGATCGAGGGGTTGGCCAATTTCTAACAGATGCGGCCATCTCCGGATCGACAAAAATACCATCTCCAGTTACCACATGCCCAAGAAAGGCAACACAGTCAACCCAAAATTCACATTTGCTGAACTTGGCATATAATCGATGATGGCGCAGAGTCTTCAATATGATCCGCAGGTGCTCCGTATGATCCTCCTCGCTTTTCGAATAAACCAGAATGTCATCAATAAAGATCACTATGAATTTATCCAAGAAATCATAGAAGATGAGGTTCATGAGGTGCATGAATACTGCTGACGCATTGGTCACGCTAAAGGGCATAACCACGAATTTGTAGTGTCCATATTGGTTTGAAAAGTTGTCTCTTCGTCCTTCTTGACCTTCACTTGATGATATCCACTTCGGAGATCTTGCTTGGAGAAGATCGAGATCCACCAAGTTGGTCGAAGATGTCGTCGACGCATGGTAATGGATACTTGTTCTTCACGGTGACCTTGTTCAGCTCTAGATAGTCCACGCATATCCTTCTCGAGCCATCCTTCTTCTTGACCAATAGGACTGGTGCACCCCAGGGAGATACGCTGGGATGTATCCATCCTTTCTGCAACTGGTCGTCCAATTGAGCACAAAGTTCCTCCAATTCTGCTGGCGCCATGCGATAAGGAGCTTTGGAGATATGTTGAGTGTTAGGCATTCGATCAATGGTGAATTCAAGAGCTCGATCGGGTGCTAATCTTGAAATTTCTTCAGGGAATACTTCGTCGAATTCTCGAACTACTAAGGGCTTCTCAGGTTCAGCTAGCATAGATGCCATTATCATCTCCATAGGCTTGGTCTGAAATTGAATAGGTCCAAGCGAACGGCTTCCGCTCGTAAATTCAAACATTAGATGATCGGGAATTTTGGACACTCCTTCTTTTTGCGACAATCGTTGGTAGCGTAAAAAGTTCCTAACCAGTCTATTCCGAATATAACATCAAAGTTTGGCATGCCGATTATCATGTAGTCAGCGAAGAGCTCGCATCCACATATCACCAGAGGACATGATCAACAGCCACCAGAAGTCTTCACTACGTTTTTTCCGATGTTGATGTTCCAACGATTAGAAAGGGGGTCAACAGGAATAGAATGTGTTGAAGCAAATTTTTGTGATAAGAAGCAATGAGATGCTCCAGAATCAAAGAGGGATAAGGCTGGTGTAGATGCTACTAAGATGATACCTAGAGTATGATACGGTATATTTAGCAGTCTATAGTAAAGCGATGAGCATCTAGTAAAAGTAAGGGAGGATGTCTTAGATGTTGCATGTGATTACTGGTTCAATCACATCAGCTTCTTCGACAGTCATGATGAATGCTTGGCGCTTTGGCTGGGCCTGTTGGAATTGTAGGAAGATATATGCCCTTGAGGCAATTTATCCTAAGAAACATCTTGTTCAATATATAATTGATACTAATTATCCTAGTATAAATTCAATGAATTATATACTTGGATAATTTCCTTAGACTTAAAGTGAGGTCATTACATATCTAGATGTAGATCTCGATAATGAGAAGTGAATGACCGATAGGAACTTATGTCTTATAAAGTTCATGGTCATAGATGTGTTAAGAAAAGGATATCGACACATTGGACAGACCATTGTGTCTTTGGTCTTACCCTAAAGTGTGATGATGATCTCGTAGTCATTCGACCTGGCGAAGTCGGAGACAAGGCACATGTGCTCATTAGAGAATGAGTCAACTGAACGACCCAAACAAGAGTTATTAAATGGTTAAGCTTTAACTAAACTATCATTAGTAACTCTATAGTGATGATAGGCAAGTTGGTTCTTAAGACCTGAAGTCATTGTACGAACCTGTACGTGAATAATGTCACTTAGATATATGATCTAGCTTCGAGGCCAGGCCTGCTGAAAGGTATTAGGTTGGGTGACACCTGAAGCATACGAGGTAAGTAAATGACTTAGATGGGATTCATCTCTTCTGTCAAAGGGAAGTTAGTGTCACAGGCTCAGTACGGTTCTTTGTGCTAAACCTCGACCGGGGTACGTTGTAAGATGTACAACGTGTATATAACAAAGACCGATGGACTCTGACCGATGCTGGCTAGTAGGGTTGATGGTTTACCATACCCTAGTCCATGCAGGGACATAGTCATGACGAAGGGACTAAATCTGCAGTATTCATCACTGACACAGTCAGAGTGATCACGACAACACTTTTGTCGATGGGTCAATCACGTAATTATGATTCCAAAACAGGGACGACACCTGCTGCTCGTGGTTACTGTCGTCTAGGAGTTTCGAGCCCCAACAAATATTAGGGTCAGGCTGTAGGGTCTCACACCAAGTTCGGTTTGCGTCCTTAGTAATAAGAAGAATTTAGGAGGAGTGCACTCGGGTGCACGAGGATAATTGTAGCCACTAAAGAGTTAGTGACATTAAGTCGATCTATATTAAATAGGATTAATATAGGGTCACATAAGTTTTTTGACATTAAATGAGATTTAATAATGTCGCAAATGTTTTCGACTCCAGCATTAGTAGAATGCCGAATGGGAGTACTGCATATGATGCAAACGGATTTAAAATACATTGTAAATTGATTATGATACTATTTTGAATCATATAATGCATAAAAATGGATAGATGGCTCTTTGGGATGGTCCCATTCGAACCGTGCTTTCCAACAAATCTGAAATCGGCTCAAACGGAGTTGTAGAACTCAAATAATGGTTCAAAAGGCCAGAATTGATCTTTTGCCCTGTTCTGCCCTGACCTGACACAGTTGGACTGGGCTAACCCAGACCATGTGGGCTGGGCTAGCCCGTCCAACTGGGCAGGCAAGCCCAAGCCTGCCATAGTGTCAGGCTCTGGACAAAGCCTGCTTGGCAGGCTATGGCTTGAGCCCGCCTGCTCTACGGGCATGCCAGCCCGCCTTGTGGGCGGGCGGGTCTTAGCCTACCCGTACAGCGAGCGGGCCAGCCCGCCGGGCGGGTGGGTCAGACTCGCCCGCATAGGGGCAGGTGGGTCAGCCCGAGCCTGCACCTAGATTTGACTGGGCACGCCCAGCTGGCAGGTGGGCCCCACTAGCAGGGCCCACAGCCCAAAAACCCTAGGAGGGTGTGACGGCTACGAATTTCAGCCAAATTGTGACTTTTTGATTGACTTTGATCAATTGTTTGAAGGGTCAAACGAAGTCAGAATTCGTCTCCGTTTGTTTCTATGCATTCACCATTCATAGTTCTTCGAATTGATAGGTTGTATCACTTCTGAAGCTCAATGGTGAGGGAGAATAAATTAGTTGAAGTTTATCCTTTGAGAAAGGCAAACTAACTTAATCAATTGCCCTATTTACTAATAGTCCCACATTGCTCGTGCGACGATCAAGTGGGTCCGGCTCCCTATATAAATAGGGGTCAACACCCTTTAGAAAAACTTGCACCAAGTCTCTGAAATTTAGTAGCTCCAAAAAGTTTTGAGCACTCTCAGTTCAAGACTAAAATATTATTCTCTCCTCTTTTTCTTCCGTTTCCTTCGTTCGCGTTCTAGCAAAACGACGAGAAGGATTTGGATTCGATCTGAAGTCTATGACGTTGGATCACACTCAAGTGAAATCTTCTTCGACAAGTGGTTGTCCCAGAGGTACGGTGTTTGCTTACTTCGGGTGGATCAGTTCGGGAGCACGGAGGCTGCTAGCTTGGGGAGCAGAAGGCGGTTCGGTCTACTTTGCCCATGCAAGCAAAGTTCCGGGTATATAGTTTAAAAGCTTTCATTTAATTATATTGCAGTAGTTTAGATCTATCTTGGGGTGGTCAGATCCACCTCAAGATAGCAGAGATCCTGGCTAGGGTCTTGAATCCTTAGGGCTGTTCGTTAAATAGTTTAACAATTATTTTTCTGATGCATGTTATTCTACCTCTATCGTCCGTCCGACGTAGGACGGGCATAGAATAACGCCCTAAGTGTCCCTGAAAACCCTTCAGTGGTATCAGAGCATTAATTCTGCATATGAACTAAGGACTGCAATATTTTAAAATGATTGTATGTTCCTAAATACATATTTTTAACTTTATGCGATATTGTTAAAATGAAACCCCTTAATTTGAAATGCTTTAAAAATTGTTTTATGTGATAAAATTCTTTTTTAGTAGCATGAAATTTAAATGATGATTTTAAAATGAATGTTTTTGAAATAAAAATTATGTGATAATTTTTAAGAAACTATTGATTTTTATTTGATAATTTTTTTAAAATCACTCTTAATATGTAAGTGTTAAATTTTAAGATTGCATATTATTATTTATATGATAAATTTTAATATGTTGTGCACGTTTAATGATTATTTGATAATTATTAAATAGTTAGAAACTTTTTTATGTGATATTTAAGTAACAATTGCATGCTAATTTTATGTGATAAAGTTAGATTACGTTGTTTAATGGCCATTCTAAATTCTTCCTAATTATTTGATAATTCAAGAAACCCTTTTAGGTTAGCCATTAAAAACTCATTTAAAATTTATTCGCTGAATTTTAAAATAACATGTTATATTTAATAAACTGTTACAACTTTTAAAGACCTAATTCCTGATTAGGGTAGCCCCTTTGTGACGACGATTATTATTTTAATCGTTATAATAATAATTTTAATTAAAGGGTACACTTTAAAGTGTTGTACTTTGTATTTATTAAATCCTAACAACGATTAGGATAGCACGTTAATACAAATAAAACCTTATAATTGATAAGGACTTAATAAAAGTTATTAACGAATCCTAATAAATTTTTAATTTTAAGGATTCCACTAGTTGATAGGATTAACTAGTTCTAATAAAAGCCTTTTAGTTGATGGCACACATATATAAATGATAAGTTTCATTCAATGGACCATGATCCGGTCAATGTGCTTGGCTAAGTTTATTGGATCACCCTAGCTAGACTAGGGATAAGTGATCCTGGCTTAGTCAATTCCCTGTCCGTGTCCGCTGTACTGCAATGACGTGAATCATGATTATATGACACCCTCAACTATACCTAAGTCTAATACGTTAATAATCCATATCAAGATAAAACTTAGCCCTCCTTGTTTTAGAGTTTGGCAACTATAGGATCCATGTTACAGTTGTTGAGCACACTCAAGCTGTGACGGGGCAACCTTATAGAAACCAACTTCTTATTACATATGATGTAGTCTAGCCTTGACCCAAACCGTCGTATCGTGAACACACCGAGCACCGACGCAAGTTAAGCTAGACACGAAAACAAGGGTCTGACTGGGCTAGTCATTATGATTTGGATGAGCATACTCATGATCATAAGTGGCTAGGGGTAAATTATATAGGGAGTCATATATGATATGATTTATGATGAGTTCATTTACCGACTGTAGAGTCAAACAACTTATTGAGCACACTTAAGGTTGTAAGACTCAGGGTGGTTAAATCCCTCTCCCATAAATTTTTTATTATAATAAATTGTTTATTATTACGGCTTAAAATTCTTTAAAAATAGTGGGAGAATATAGTTTAATAAAAACCTCTTAAACTATACAAGAACATATGCTAATTCAATGTCTATTAATAATGCAGTATGGAGTCAGGATTAAAATTCATAATCGAGAAGAACGTACTAGATGGGACGAACTACAAAGACTAGCTGAGGAACATAAAGCTGGACCTCTCGCTAGCTGGGATATGCTACATACTGATGAAGGACGCTCTGGAAAGGCCCGACTAGGATGCCACCAACGATGAGAGGGAAGCATACAAGCAGTACCAATGGGATGCAAAGAAGGCCAGGTGCCTTTCTCTGGCCTCTATGACCAATGACCTGTAAAGAAATCATGAACATATGGATGTTCGGAGCATGCTTTTGAATGTAGAGGAATTGTATGGCAAGCGTTCTAGAGCTGCCAAGTTTGAGGCCACCTGCAACCTTTGGGGAGCCAATATGACGACGGGCCCTGTGCAGGATCATGTTATCGAGATGATCGGGTACATATAGGATGCAACCCAACTAGGATTTGTCCTCGAGAATGAAATGAGCATGGACATAATTATTAGATCTTTGATCCCTGACTTCAACCTATTCATTATGTGTTTCATAATGAACAGCACTGCAGTGGATCTTCCTGGTCTCCTGAACATGCTCTGGCAGTTCGAGGAGATTGAGAAGAAGCCAACATCAGTGTTGGTTGTCAGATCTGCCCCTTCTCACCAGCCTAAGGGCAAGGGTAAGAGAGGCAGACCCCTCAACCTGTGAAAGAGAAGAAGGGGAAGAAGAACAAACAGGCACCGTAGAAATCTGAATGCTTCCACAGCCACAAGCCAAGTTATTGGAAGAAGAACTGCAAGGTCTTCCTTGCAGAAAATAAGGGGCATGGTGATGCATCTACCTCAGATACAAATCTTATTTAAGATCATATTAATTTCCATAAAGCTTTGACACATGGTATGAGATATCGGTGTGATTACTATGACATCTGTATACTGTGTTGGATCTGGATCCTAGCCTAGAGGGGGGTGAATAGGCTTATAAAATAATTCGTGAAACCCATGAACAAACTCACGCAGTTATAGCAGCAGCAGAGTAAATAAAATGCAGACACATAGTACACAACAGATTTACCCTGGTTCAGTCGCCCCCAACGACCTACTCCAGCCCCCAAAGCAGATACTTGTATTGAATAGTGCAATATGTACAAAACCACAAGTTAGAGCACGCTCAGAGCACCCTCTACATCTCTACACTCGCCAGGCTATCAGTACCCCACTCACTGTGTTTTCTATCACTATGAATCCTAGTAACGCTTTCTACCAGCTAGTCCCAAACTAGCTGGGTCCCACTTGTCTAGCCCCAACCAGACAAGTCCCAAAATAATCCCAAAAGATGGTAAAGTTTCCCCGACGAAGATCTAACAACTACTACACAAAATAATAAGCAACAGAGTTTAGAAGGCTCAGTTTGTGTAGTGGCGTCGTCTTCGTCAATCAGCACAGGTCAGATCTCGTCAGACGAGTAGTAGTCTCTGATGTCCCCTCAATAGTTCGGCTCCCCTCTCGATGGAACTTGCGCCCTCTGCGTGAGTCGAGATTTACGTCCTTTGCTTGCTTCTCTTTGATGAAGTGCTCTTTGATGAAGGCACCAAAAATTCGGCTCTTTGAATTTATTAAACTATGCGGCTGTCTTTTTGTGCATGCAAATGCCTTCAATTTGATACGTGCCTGCAAAACAAATTAAGTGAAGAGTTAATATCACATGCATGCAAACAAGAAGTGGGTTTATGTGGGGTAAAGAGAAGCACACGTTAAGATCCGTGCTTGGAAAGTAAAATGCAAATGAGTGGGGAATCAAAACAAGTTAATATTAAAAAGCAGTGGGGATCAAAAATTGAATGAACCGGCCATCCCTCTTGTATGCGTGAGTTATGTTGATGTTCAGCCCCTCTTTTGCATCAGTTGATGAGAGGTAGGTGCACACAGAACTTGTTGATGCTTTTGATGATTTATTCTATGTATGCACTTGGTTGCTCGACCTCCTTGTTCGGCCTTGGGGATTTCGGTCAAAAATCTCGGCTGCTCCTTATGCTCTTGGGAGTTGCGGCTGCCACCTTGTAGTTTGTGCGCTAGAATGTTTAAAGAAATTGGCTCTGCACACAAAAATAAATTCAGTATTTTTAGAAGAAAAACACTCAGATATTTACCTTTAGGAAGCTTCTCCTTTGCTTTTTGTTTTGGAGTTTGGCTCTTGGAAATTTTTAATTGTGGCCGGACCTTTTTTTTGTTGCCGCGCTTGTTTTGCCCTTGTAGATGATGGGTTATATAGGAAAATGCTAGAGTGATGCGGTTGTGGGGAATCCTATTTTGAATAGGAGTTAGAGATTTGGTTCTATCACTTTGCACCACAAAAAGGAGATATGATTTGATCAAATCGGGATTTGATAGCAATTCAAATTGGATATGAAATCTCTAATTGATTTGACCAAATCCCAAATAGATTCCATCTCTCTGCATATTGACCAAGTTAAATCGCTTTGTGTATAGCACTTTGACCAAGTCCTTTAGCTGTGTGGATAGCAATTCCTCCACCGGATGACTAAGTCGTCACTTTGAGAATTTACCGATTTGCCATTCCTAAAACACACTTAGCACACACGTTAAATAGTTCGCACACGTTTTTCATCATCAAACCAAAGATCCTAGATCGTTGCGTTCAATAATCTCCCCCTTTTTGTGATGACAAACCCATAAAAGATTTGAGCAATAAGTATGAGTGTGTGAAGTGTCTTGAAGGGTGTAATGCAATATGAATCGTGGAATGAGATATTCAAGTATTACAACATAGCATGCACAACATTATTGCTTCCCCTTCTCTCAAAATCCCCCTCTTTATATATATTTAATGCACATTATTTTTCAAGCTTCCCCTTTAACAAATAATACCGACAACACACAAATCTTTCTCTCTCTTTCTCCCCCTTTGTAATCACCAAAAGTGGATTAATGAAGTCCCAAAAATATCTCAAGCAAAAATAAACCATTATAAGTTATAGCTAGCATTTACATGAGTTTCTAATTAGCAAACAATTCAAGCTCATTAAATTTCATAAAGTGACTTATCCACCTTTGTGTAAATGTAATGATATAGACAATAAAGTACTAAGGGAGATTCAATTTTAGAACAATCAACCAAATCAATCCACATTTTCCATTTTTCATGAATATCACGAGGATTGAATTTTCCCACCTCATCAAAGATGAGTTCAAGTTACCAAACCCCAAAGCATGGCCTAAAAGGACTTTTAAACGTGGGGTGGCATTGCTTGACGAGTTATATACACCAACGCTAATGATTACCAATATAGCATAAGTTGGATACTTGTGGGTTATGTATTAGCCATGAAGTGTATCCATTTTTCATACGGAGCAATTTTCATCATTTTTTTATTTGTAATTCTTTTGTGCTCAATTTTTATTCATGGCTGAACACTTCATATCCCTTAGAAAATTCAGAAATTAATCATTCCTACATTCACTTTCCATTATTCTTCAAAAGAGTCTCTAAAAGCACTAAAAAGTCAATTATCGTGAAAGTGCAAATGTAGGTGTAGAAGTCAAAATTGAAATTTATGAGACATGTCATGGCTACTAAAAAGAGAACAACATGTTTATGTAGCTACAACAATAATGAATTAACTTCTACAAGGGATAGATTTGATCATTCATACAATACCACTTAAGATAAATCATAAAGGGTATTCTTTTAAGCTCATTTTTTTATTTTTGGTTTTTCAATTTTTTTTGTTTTTTTCAAAAATAAAAACATTAAAAATCATGCAAGCAAGCACACAAAACAAAATAAAAACAAGCACACAAAACAATCTATGAAGATATGCAATGAAATGCAAAGAGGGATAAAAATTATACCTTCTCGTCGCTATTTGGCTAGGGAGCTAGAAATAGAATGAGACTTTAAAAATTTGCTCCTCGCCAAATCTCCATCTCACCTACACGAAGGTGTTAAGTGTGACCTTGGAATCCAACAAGGTCCACTAGTGTTAGCCATTATTGTTTTAGGAACCCACACTTGTTTAAACTTGATATTTGTGTTCCTAAATTTACAATAATATGATGTGTGGCCTACACTATTACAAGTAAAGCATTTTGCATGTAAGTTTTTTGCAATAGAGGGTTCATTGTGGAATTTCTTGAATTTTGGCTTTTCAACGTTTTTCAAACCAAAACCAAGTCCTCTTCTATTATTGTCATATAATTGATTCTCTAAAATGGTATCCAACAATTATTTTCTCATAGAGAATTTCTTAATGGCCACTTCAATATTAGAAGCTTTGGTATTTAAAAGTTTATTTTTTTCCTCAAGCAACGTGCACTTACTTATAAACGCTCTCTTGTTTTCATCTTCCCTCTTTTCAAATTCAATCATTTTTCTTTTAAAGTCATTATCCAACATGAAGAATTTATCATTAAGCTCTCTAATCACATAGTCTTTTTCAGTTTCGAGCTTAATCAAATCAAGTTTAAGCATGCTAATACTATTCAACAAGGAAGGGCAAGAGAGACAAGGTGTTTCATCATTAAAGCTTGATTTTTCCTTTTTCAATATATCAATAGTAGAGTCACGAGCAACAACTTCATTTTTCAATTTTTCAATCTCCTTAGACATATCATATTCAGATTGTTGCATTTCAAAGTTCTCATTTTGATAATCATCTATAGTGGACTCAAACTCTACTATTTTATCTTGCATTTCTTTACAAAGAGTAAGGAGTTCAGCTTTACTACCAGAAATTACCTCATCGTGTAATCCCATCAATGCCATGCATGAGATGGCAACATGATCATCCTCCTCACTCTCAGCTTCGCTATCCATATCCCAAGTTAGCACCTTGGATTTTCCTATTTCTTTAGCGACCTGAGCTGTCTCATGTGGGCAATCCCTCATTCGATGTCCTCTTTTCTTGCATTTAAAACAAGTCATTCTATTAGTAGCATTCTGATCATAATTTTGCTTAGAAGACTGAAAAAAGTTAGAGCGATTAAACCTGTGTGCCATTTCTGTTCTTCCTTGCTTGGTCTGGACATACTTTTTGAAATTTCTGACCATTAGCGCTATGTCATCATCATCATCTTCACTTTCGCCAGCTTTCAGAGCAAGTGACTTTGTAGCTTTCTCCTTTTCCTCAGGTTTCTCTCTTTCATCAATATTTTGCAATTCAAGCTCGTGAGACATTAAATTACCTATCAAGTCATCCACCCTCATCTGTGACAGATCTTTCGCTTCTTGGATGGCAGTGACTTTAGGCCTGAAAGAGATTGGCAGTGCTCTTAATATCTTTCTCACCTGTTCAAGGCTAGAATATGGCTTACCGAGCGAGCTAGACATGTAGACGATGTTGGTGAATCTCGCAAACATCTCTGATATGGTCTCTGATGGTAGCATGCGAAATCCCTCGTACTCTGTGCTCAGAAGTGCAAGTCTAGACTCCTTCACCTGTGACGTTCCCTTGTGCGTCACCTCTAATGTATGCCATATTTCCTACGCAGTTAAACAATGTGAGATTCTATTATATTCAGATTTATCAACTGCACAAATGAGAGCATTCATAGCTTTAGCATTTAAAAATAAGATTTCCAATCATTATCATCCCATTTGTCATTTGGTTTTTCAATCTCAACATTATCTACTTTAATTACAGGCAGTTTATATCATTTTTTAATTATTTGCCAAGCCTTGTAATCTACAGAAATGAGGCAAATTTTCATTCGATTTTTCCAATATGCATAAACACCTCCATTAAATCTAGGGGACGGGAAACAGACTGACCCTCAGCAAAAGCACTATCAATGTAATCCAGGGTCAATCCTAGGCTAGATCCTAAAACCTGCTTTGATACCACTAGTTGGATCAGGATCCTAGCCTAGAGGGGGGTGAATAGGCTTATAAAATAATTCGTGTAACCCACGAACAAACTCACGCAGTTATAGCAGCAGCAGAGTAAATAAAATGCAGACACATAGTACACAGCAGGTTTACCCTGGTTCGGTCGCCCCAATGACCTACTCCAGCCCCCAAAACAGATACTAGTATTGAATAGTGCAATAGGTACAAAACCACAAGTTAGAGCATGCTCAGAGCACCCTCTACGTCTCTACACTCTCCAGGCTCTCAATACCCCACTCACTGTGTTTTTTCTCACTATCAATCCTAGTAACGCTTTCTACCAGCTTGTCCCAAACTAGCTGGGTCCCACTTGTCTATCCCCAACCAGACAAGTCCCAAAATAATCCCAAAAGATGGTAAAGTTTCCCCTACGAAGATCTAGCAACTACTACACAAAATAATAAGCAACAGAGTTTAGAAGGATCAGTTTGTGTAGTGGCGTCGTCTTCGTCAATCAGCACGGGTCAGATCTTGTCTGACAAGTAGTAGTCTTTGATGTCCCCTCAATAGTTCGGCTCCCCTCTCGATGAAACTTGTGCCCTTTGCGTGAGTCGAGATTTACTTCCTTTGCTTGCTGCTCTTTGATGAAGTGCTCTTTGATGAAGGCACCAAAAATTCGGCTCCTTGAATTTATTAAACCATGCGGCTGTCTTTTTGTGCATGCATATGCCTTCAATTTGATAAGTGACTGCAAAACAAATTAAGTGAAGAGTTAATATCACATGCACGCAAACAAGAAGTGGGTTTCTGTGGGGTAAAGAGAAGCACCCGTTAAGATCCGTGCTTGGAAAGTAAAATGCAAATGAGTGGGGAATCAAAACAAGTTAATATTAAAAAGCAGTGGGGATCAAAAATTGAATGAACCGGCCATCCCTCTTGTATTCGCGAGTTATGTTGATGTTCAGCCCCTCTTTTGCGTCAGTTGATGAGAGGTAAGTGCAGACAGAACTTGTTGATGCTTTTGATGATTTATTCTATGTATGCACTTGGTAGCTCGGCCTCCTCGTTCGGCCTTGGGGATTTCGGTCAAAAATCTCGGCTGCTCCTTGTACTCTTGGGAGTTGCGGCTACCACCTTGTGGTTTGTGCGCTAGAGTGTTTAAAGAAATCGGCTCTGCATATAAAAAGATATTCAGTATTTTTAGAAGAAAAACACTCAGATATTTACCTTTATCGCAGGAAGCTTCTCCTTTGCTTTTTGTTTTGGAGTTTGGCTCTTGGAAAATTTTAATTGTGGCCGGCCCTTTTTTTTGTTGTCGTGCTTGTTTTGCCCTTGTAGATGATGGGTTTTATAGGAAAATGATAGGGTGATGCGGTTGTGGGGAATCCTATTTTGAATAGGAGTTAGAGATTTGGTTCTATCACGTTGCACCATAAATAGGAGATATGATTTGATCAAATTAGGATTTGATAGCAATTCAAATTGGATATGAAATCTCTAATTGATTTGACCAAATCCCAAATATATTCCATCTCTCTCCATATTGACCAAGTCAAATCGCTTTGTGTATAGCACTTTGACCAAGTCCTTTAGCTGGTGGATAGCAATTCCTCCACCGGATGACTAAGTCATCAATTTGAGAATTTACCGCTTTGCCATTCCTGAAATACACTTAGCACACACATTAAATAGTTCGCACATGTTTGTCATCATCAAACCAAAGATCCTAGATCGTTGCGTTCAACATACTGTCTACAGGTGCTTGAAGCAAAGGATGGAAGAAGTTCCCAACACGGTCGGCATCAGAGTAATCGTTGCTACTGGGGCCGTCTAGGGACTTCGAAGATAACAAAAAGAAGTCATTACCTTTTAATTTTGAATAAATGTATCGATGTTTTATTTTAAAACAATGATTCAGTGATTGTCACTCAAAGTATCTGTGATGAACAAGTTTCTTCATTCTGGATGAAATTGTTGATATTTTGGTAATATATGCTCTGGTGGTAATATGATTTGTTGTGAATCGCTATTTAATTTATTGTGTATGGCTATCTGAGTTATTGAGTATGTTTACTTAGCTGTCGTGGATGCTTCTGAGTTAATGCGATTAATTGAAGCTGTCGGTATATTTAACCGATCCTAAGTAATGAGTATGTCCTAGGAGCATATAAATTAGATGTGATTTTAATTATGCGCACAATGAGAATACTTCGTGTTGGACTGCATTTAATACGTCAAGCTAGAAGATTAATGCAGTTAAAGGAAATAACAGTGTAGGAAGTTTTGATTGAGTAAGTTGTCATTAAGACTCCTATGATGGATCTTGATATGACTTATACGTTAAATCAACCTGACACTGGTACATTCCATTTTAATTAATTCAGCACAAATGGGCTGGTTATAATTAATAAATATTCTAAATAAGATTTAGAAATTTAAGTTGATGTATTTAACCAGACGGTTCTCAAAGTCAGTGGGATCAAGCATATTACTTAGTCCCAATTTTGACTAAGTAAAAGTTCCAAGCCATAAAACCATATATATGTGACATCAAATCAAAAGGTTTATGATTATGTCAAAGATATAGAAACATTGGTGTCATTAATGTACTGGCCATAATTGACACAAGAATAATTGGAATATGCTATGATATGACCGACTTGTAGGAATGATAAATATTACATCAAGTTATGTATGCTAATCGTTAGCTATACAAGAAGGAAAATCGTTGGATGAGATCCAAAGACGGTTTCGAAGGATCACCCTTATGTGATCAAATGGTGTATTAATAATAAGACTCCATAAACTGCATAATAGATACGTTTTATCAGATCCCTTTTAGGTTTGACATATGAACGTACATAGTGACTGATATGCTATATCGGAATGAGATACCAAGATAAATAGCCCAAGTGCAAGTGGGAGATGTCGGAAGATATATGCCCTTGAGGCAATTTATCCTAAGAAACATCTTGTTCAATATATAATTGGTACTAATTATCCTAGTATAAATTCAATGAATTAAATACTTGGATAATTTTCTTAGACTTAAAGTGAGGTCATTACATATCTAGATGTAGATCACGATTATGGGAAGTGAATAACCGATAGGAACTTAAGTCTTAAAACGTTCATGGTCATAGATGTGTCGAGAAAAGGATATCGGCACATCGGACAGACCATTGTGTCTTTTGTCTTACCCTAAAGGGTGATGATGATCTCATAGTCATTCGACCTGGCAAACTCGGAGACAAGGCACATGTGCTCATTAGAAAATGAATCAACTGAACGACCCAAAGAAGAGTTATTAAATGGTTAAACTTTAACTAAACTGTCATTAATAAGTCTATAGTGATGATAGGCAAGTTGGTCCTTAAGACCTGAAGTCGTTGTCCGAACCTGTGCGTGAATAGTGTCATTTAGACATATGATCTACCTTCAAGGCCAGGCCTGCTGAAAGGTCTTAGGTTGGGTGACACCAAAAGAATACGATGTAAGTAAATGACTTAGATGGGATTTGTCTCTTCTGTTAAAGGGAAGTTAGTGTCACAGGCTCAATACGGTTCTTTGTGCTAAACCTCGACCGGGGTACGTTGTAAGATGTACAACGTGTATATAACAAAGACCAAAGGATGCTGATCGATGCTGGCTAGTAAGTTGATGGTTTACCATACCCTAGGCCATGCAGCGACATAGTCATGATGAATGGACTAAATCTGCGGTATTCATCACTGACACAGTCAGAGTGATCCCGATGACGCTTTTGTCGGGTCAATCACGTAATTATGATGCCAAAACAGGGACTACACCTACTGCTCATGGTTATTGTTGTCTCGAGGTTTTGATCCCCAACCAGTAGTAGGGTCAGGCTGTAGGGTCTCACACCGAGTTTGGTTTGCATCTTCGTAATATGAAGAATTTAGGAGGAGTGCACTCGGGTGCACGAGGATAATTGTAGTCACTAAAGAGTTAGTGACATTAAGTCGATCTATATTAAATAGGATTTAATATAGGGTCACATAAGTTTTTTGACATTAAATTGATATTTAATAATGTCGCAAAATGTTTACGACTTCAGCATTAGTAGAATGCTGAATGGGATTATTGCATATGATGCAAACAGATTTAAAATACACTGTAAATTGTTTGTGATGATATTTTGAATCAAATAACCCATAGAAATGGATAAATGGCTCTTTGGGATGGTCCCATTCGAACCATGCTTTCCAAAGAATCTGAAATCAGCTCAAACGGAGTTGTAGAACTCAAGTAATGGCTCAAAAGGCCCGAACTGAGCTTTTGTCCAGTTCTGCCCTGACCTGACCCAGTTGGACTGGGCTAGCCCAGCCCATGCAGGCTGGGCTAGCCTGCCTAACTGGGCAGGGTGAGCCCAAGCCTGCCATAGTGGCAAGCTCTGGCTTGAGCCCTCCAAGTAGGCGTGCCTGAGCCCACCCGCTCTGCGGGCGAGCCATCCCGCATTGGGGCAGGCGGGTCTTATCCCTCCCGCTCTGTGGGTGGGCTAGCCAGCCTGGCGGGTCTGGTCAGACCCGCCAGCACATGGGCGGGCGGGTCAGCCATGCTTGCGTCGAGATTTGACTGGGCACGCCCTTTGGGTGCACCCAGTTGGCAGGTGGGCCCCACTAGCGGGGCCCACAACCTAGAAACCCTAGGAGGGTGTGACGGCTACGAATTCAGCTGAATTGTGACTTTTTGCTCGACTTTAAGCAATTGTTTGAAGGGTCAACCGAAGTCGGAAATCGTCGCCGTTTGTTTCTATGCTTTCACCGTTCATAGCTGTTCAAATTGATAGGTTGTATCTGTTGGAATTTCGTAATTCCATATTTCTATTCCCATATGGTTTTGATATGACAAACACATTCAGTGCTACTAACTCTATGTATGCAGATACAAATCAATGCTGAGTTTCACACAATCAGATATCTTCATGCATATTCAAACAGATATATCATAGTTCATGAAGCTGGAAAGACAAAGGCACCTAATCCATGACTTGGATATATAATCACTTGATAAGGATCCCCTGCAAAGAAGCTTCTCAAATTTAGTTGCAGATGCAGTCCTATCTACGGCTTTATGTAATCAATATAAAATTTACTTTATTAGAGTTACAAAGCCTTGTTATAATATGTCTTAGTCATCTAGGTTCCATTTCTTAGAGATCTACACTTCCCAATTTCGAAAATTCGCAACTTTGAAAATTGGCAACCAATAACCCCATTTTGGGCGACCAATTTTAAACCTTCGAATTTGACTATGAGATTACATATGCAAACTCCCATAACCGTGTAGATTCTAGAACTGTCTTCCAACTGTCAAAATTCTCTCTCTAAATTTTGGTCGACCAATTTGTCCTTTTGGTCGCCAATTTCAAAACTAGCCGTTTTGATCCCAAATTTTCAGGGACGGTTCTTGCCTGTTTTCCAACGTTAACTACAGTCCCCAACCGTCCCTAAACACTATAAATAGAGGGGTAGACCCACTCTTTCTCTTCACTCACTTTCCTTTTCTTTACTCTCTTATTTGTTGAAATCAAGTCTTTCATTTTCTAAAGCTTTAGGCCATTAGTTGTTCTTTTCTTATTTGTAAGAAGAAATCATTAGATTTCTTTCTTAGTTTAAGAACGGAAGAACTTGGATTTTCAACATCATTTTGGAAAGTTGTTTGTGTTCATAATTGCAAGAAGAAATCGATTGATCTCTCTCTTCTTTTATGAACCAGAGAACTTCAATTGTTGCTCTTCATTACATATCTTTTACATCTTGAAGTTCATCTTCTAAACACCATCCTTGAATTCATTCTCTGAAATTTATAACAAGCCTATATGTGTTTTTATATTTCATTATTTAACAGGTTTGAATCTCTGTTTAGAGATTGTACAAAGTTTGGGACACGGGGAGTGTCGCCATTTTTGTAAGTTTGTGCTTGCGGGGCAAGTGATTATAGTGGATTGAAAATCTCTACGGGATAGAGGACTGGAGTATGATCAAGAGGATCCGAACCAAGATAAATCTCTGTGTTTGCGATTGATTTATTTTCAGTACTTGTCATTTTATTTCTGTGCCATCTTTGCAAATATCAGTAACTTTTTATTTGCAACATTTTTATTATATACACTATTCAGCCCCCCTCTAGTGTATTGATCCATACAGGCTAAAATTACATTGGGTATCAGAGCGAGGTCAAGATGGCAGAATCAAGCCTGAACGCTGTTCCACATAACTACAACACAAATCAGTATCCTGAAGGGCACTCTCAAGTTCGTCCTCCTCTATTTGATGGTTCTAACTAATCATATTGGAAAATACGAATGGAGATTCATCTCCAAAGTATGCATTATGAGATTTGGGACATCGTAGAGATAGGATACACAAAGCCAACAACACCTGTTGTTAATTGGACCGCCAACAACAAATCTGCAAAGACCAACAACTCAAAGGCCATGTGACGTGCGTTTATATTTCATATATTCACGCACGTTTTCTTTTGTGTTGCCCCGTTGTTTTCGCCGTCTTTTATTCGTTTTTTCGTATTTTCTCGTTTTCTTTCACTTTTCTTTGTTTATCCGTGTTTGCAGGAGATTGACTGTGTAGGGAACGTTTAACGATGATATCTCAAGTCCCCGGAGCAACGGGAGGAGTCGCGCGTGATCCAGGGGGTCAAACGTCAAAGAATTCATCATTCAGCCCCTCACCCGATCGGTTGGTCATCTCCAACCGATCGGGTGATGCACGCGTGCACCACCCGGTCTCTGCCGCAACTCAGAAGGAAGTCACCCGACCGGTTCACAGACCGGTTCAGCGGGGGCCAGTTCTCTGTTTTTTCGAGCAAAATGCCAACCGATCGGGTGACTCTCACCCGATCGGTTCATCTGTAGCTGAAGATGAAGAGCTGAAGACACGGGCGCCAAACCGATCGCTTCACCCGACGGCTCCAAGATCCAACCGGTCACTCAAGAACTCACCCGACCGGTTCATGTGATCGGGTGAAAGCTCGCTGTTTTCTATTATTATTTTGTAACGGATCAACCGATCGGTTGACTTGTCAACCGATCGGTTGATGCGAGAGTCTATAAATAGAACCCCTAGGGTTCCAGAAACGGGGAGCTGCTAGTTTTTTACTGTTTTCTCACTTTGTGATGGCTGTAATTGTTACTCTTTTGTAAGTTTTCAGATCTTTCTAAAATTTTAGTATTGTCTTTATTACTCTATTACTTCCACATTGCAATTGTCCGATTATGATTCCAACGGTTAAATTTCATTTAGATCGCTTTTTCATGAATTTTTGTGAGTAGTTCCCAAATCTGGGATTTTGGTGGAAACCCCTTCGGGGGCTCTTCCCGATGCGTCCATAGGGTTAGGAAATCGATAGGGAGTAGGAATCTAACGGTTACGCGGGGTGTTTCATTGTCATCGGCGGGAAAAAGACCGCCATTGACCGTTGGGCCAAGGGGGAATAAACTTGGCGGTTGACTCCCTAGCCATAGCTCACGCCCTTAGCGTAGACGCCGAATCCTAGCACGCGGGAGCGGCAGGACGAGACGTTGGGAGTTATCGTTGCGGTCTTAGTGCTCCCAGGATCGATCAGGCGAATCCGGGAAGTCCGGTGTATCATCCTGGGCACCGACCAGAATATCGGGCCCATGGGACGCCGGTACCACTTCCAGAGGCAACGTCTCACCATTAGACCCTAATCCCGATCGCTATCCATACCCGTAGGCCGTATCGGCGAGAGTCTCTCGTCGGGTTGGAAACCAAAGTCCCGGGTTTTCTTTCTTGTTGTTCATACCCTTTTATTTCCTTTCGTGACAACCATCCACCGATTCGGGCTAGCTCGCCCCTCGGGGTGATTTAGGTCCTACCTGACCCAAGCACAACCTCGCCTCCCTGAGTTCGATATTTCCGCACCCTACACTAACCGTGTACTTGCGGTAAACGACACTGCGCCGCCGCAACGCAAGCGGGGCGCCGGTCAAGTTTATGGCACCGTTGTCGGGGAGGCAACGTGCTTGTTATTTTAGGATCTCTTGAACCCTCATGTCTAGCTCACATCCCTACCTCGCGATAATTTTCGCACTCTACACTTTTCAATTTCACTTGGACATACTGTGGATAGTAATTGTATAGTGCTATTTGACTGAATCGCCGCGCTTCCATCGCAACTCGCGGTTCCCGTTTTTGCAACCCGTGCTTTTGACGTGTTTGCCACTTGTGCAGTTTTCTCTCTCTCCTTTCGTATAAGATCCTGACCCCACGGCGAGGATGTTGCATGTAGTTTCAGGAGACATTTGGGATCACTCTCACCATGTCCGCTGTTTGGCGCAGAGCTTAGCAGAATCATTGAATACTTCGAATGTACTATCACTCCTGTCTGCCGCCGTGGAAAGTCAGAGGAGATATCGAGATGCGCAGGAGCACCTTGCCTTGGCAACTCTCTTTCCTCACGGTGAAGTGGCGTATATCGACAACCATAGTCCCGAATGTAGTGAAGAAGGGTTATCCGCAGATTTTTGTCAGGAGAGCCATCCGATCGGGTTTATAGGCTACGCTGGACAAGAATCAATCTATCCCTTGCAGGTTTCTAATGAGCGTCCCCGGTCTTTGGACAATGAGGAAGCTGGAAACAGTTGTGGGGAATCATCGATGATTGAAACCTGTTTTCACCTGTAAGCCTTCTTCCCGGATGATTACGATGAGCTTGGAAGAGACCCGGTGCCCCCCTCGATCGTTCCCACTATACCTTGCGAAATTTTGCCATGCGGAGCCACGGCCGAGGGTGAGATTCCGGATGCTGGCTTCCAAGAAATCCACGAAGAACTCTTTTCCCTTGAGGATGCTCAGCTTGAGAAGTATGCGTCAGGGCCTCAATAAGTTGAGATGAAAGAATTACCGCTGGGGCTTAAATATGAATATTTGGGAGCTGGCTCGACCCTTCCGGTCATAGTCAACTCTTCTCTGCCCGAAGACCAAATGACCAAACTTCTTGGTGTTCTAAAAAGGTTTAAAAGAGTTTTCGGATATGCAATTGAGGATTTAAAAGGGGTTAGTTTAGGCCTCTGCTCACACAGAATTCTGCTTGAAGATGAGCAAGCCTCCTCGATTGAGCCACAGCGGAGGTTGAATCCCATAATGATGGAAGTTGTAAAGAAAGAGATTGTTAGGCTTCTACATGCCGGTATTATATACCCTATCTCTGATAGTCGCTGGGTTAGCCCGGTGCACGTCGTACCCAAGAAAGGAGGAATGACGGTGGTTCGCAATGAAAAGAACAAGCTAATACCAACGTGAACCATCACGGGGTACAGGATGTGCATTGACTATAGAAAGCTAAACAAGGCTACAAGGAAGGATCATTACCCTCTCCCCTTTATTGACCAGATGCTCGAGAGGTTGGCGAAGCATAATTATTTCTGTTTCATGGACGGGTATTCAGGATTTCTTCAGATCCCTATTCATAACGATGACCAGGAGAAGACGACCTTCACTTGTCCATTCGGGACGTATGCCTATAGGAGGATGCCGTTCGGACTTTGTAACGCCCCTGCTACATTCCAAAGACTCATGTCCACAATCTTCTCTGACTACTCCCAAGACATCATGGAGGTTTTCATGGACGACTTTTCCGTCTATGGAATTAAATTTGACTCGTGCCTCAGTAATCTGACTAAGGTCCTGGAGAGATGTCAGGAAAAGGGACTAGTCCTAAACTGGGAGAAGTGCCATTTCATGGTCCAAGAGGGAGTTGTGCTGGGACACATCATCTCTTCGAGGGGAATCGAGGTTGATAAGGCTAAAGTTGAAGTGATTGAAAAGCTTCCACCACCGCACAATCTTCGAGGAGTCCGAGGTTTCTTAGGACACGCGGGATTCTATCGCCGCTTCATAAAAGACTTCTCGAAGATTTCCAGGCCCCTGACCCAACTTCTCGTGAAGGACGTACCTTTCGTCTTCAGCGAGGAGTGTATGGAGGCCTTCCGCACTTTGAAGCAAGCTTTGATTTTCGCGCCCATAATACAGCCGCCAGACTGGAAACTACCCTTTGAGCTGATGTGTGATGCTAGTGATTATGCGGTTGGTGCCGTCTTAGGGCAGAGGAAGGATAAAAACCTCCATGTCATATATTACACGAGCAAAACCCTTGATGCCGCCCAAAGAAATTATACTACCACGGAAAAGGAATTACTCGCGGTGATCTACGCCATGGATAAGTTCCGACAATACCTCGTTGGCGCCAAGGTGATCGTGCACACGGATCACGCGGCTCTTAAATACCTATTGAACAAGAAAGAAGCTAAGCCACGGCTCATTAGATGGATTCTCCTCCTCCAGGAATTCGACCTGGAAATCAGAGACAAGAAGGGGGCGGAGAATGTTATTGCCGATCACCTGTCCAGGATGCCCACTCTCGATTTAAATGCTACACCGATCGATGATTCACTCCCTGACGAGCATCTCTTCTCTGTCTCTTCCTCCGGGACCCCTTGGTACGCCGACATCGCAAATTATCTGGCTTGTGCCATCGTTCCCCATAATGTGAGCTTTCAGCAGAAGAAGAAATTTTTCCATGAGGTCCGCAATTTTTATTGGGATGACCCCCACCTATACAAAACCTGCAATGATGGGGTAATACGAAGGTGCATCCCTGAAACTGAGGCGACTTCCATCATTTCCCACTGCCATGGGCAGCAATGTGGAGGGCACGCGAGCACCTACAAGACCACCGCAAAAATTCTCCAAAGTGGATTCTACTGGCCTACACTCTTCAGGGACACACATGTTTATGTCCAAGCCTGCGATAAGTGCCAAAGAGCTGGGAATATCTCCAAAAGGAATGAGATGCCTCAACGCTACATCCTGGAGATAGAAATCTTCGACGTATGGGGAGTGGACTTTATGGGACCGTTCCCTTCCTCCTCGGGGAACCGGTATATCTTGGTGGCCGTGGACTATGTGTCGAAATGGGTTGAATCGGTGGCCAGTCCAACTAGCGATTCCAGAGTGGTGGCTAAGTTCTTTAAAAACAACATCTTCCCACGGTTCCGTGTACCTCGTGTCCTGATCAGTGACGGAGGGAGCCACTTTATAGAGAAGAAATTTGAGGCCCTCTTGAAAAAATACGGGGTACAACACAGGGTGGGGCGTGCTTACCACCCGCAGACCAGCGGTCAGGCGGAAGTCTCTAACCGGGAGATTAAAAGCATACTAGAAAAGACGGTGGCCAATTCCAGAAAGGACTGGTCATCAAAGCTCCCCGACGCGCTTTGGGCTTACAGGACGGCATTTAAACCTCCTATCGGCACAACTCCCTACCGGCTCGTCTATGGGAAAGCTTGCCATCTTCCAGTGGAATTGGAACATAAGGCATATTGGGCAGTTAAGAATCTGAACTTCGACACCAAGAAGGTAGGAGTGTACCGGCAGCTACAACTCAACGAGCTCGACGAAATCCGGCTCAACGCCTATGAGAATGCCAAGATCTACAAGGAGAAGGTGAAGCGGTGGCACGATAAGCGAATCTTAAAGAGGGAATTCAAAGAAGGGGACTTAGTTCTCCTGTTCAACTCAAGGCTGAAGCTCTTTCCTGAGAAACTCAAGTCAAGATGGTCGGGACCGTTCCGCGTCACCAAGGTTTTCCCGCATGGGGCTATCGAGATAATGGGAAGAGATGAGCCGTTTAAAGTGAACGGGCAGCGTCTGAAACACTATGCAGTTGGAGAACCAGAATTCTCTCTGGTCGGATCCCCAACGAGCGACAACTCCTCCTCTAACCCCCCGGATCCTAATTGACCACCACTGCGGGCGTCGAGCCAACGACGTTAAACAAGTGCGCTTCATGGGAGGCAACCCATGTTCTAAACTTATGCTTCGTTTTGTAGGATTTTTTCCACTTTATTTTTCTCTATTTTTATAAATAAATCCAGCCGAAACAACTTCCGTGAAGGAACTCAGGCATTTCTTGGGTTTTGCAGAAAAACAAGGCCTCAACCGATCGGGTGGGTTCCTACCCGATCGGTTGGGATGTATCAGATACAAGCCGAGGACTGTCCCCGAATGAACCGATAGGTTGAAGAATGAGGAGACCGGGTGACAGACCGGGTGAGCTGGGGAGAACTCTCGGAAATTTTTGGGGAATATCAACCGATCGGTTGAGTTCGTGCGCAATCGGTTGACGCGACCAGGTGAGCAGCCCTCGATTCTCGGGAAAAATTTGGGAGTCGGCCAACCGATCGGTTGACAAGTCAACCGACCGGTTCGCCTGTAGCTGTTGGCCGACAGGAACTTTGGAAATTTGGCTACCCGATCGGGTGAGAACCCACCCGATCGGTTTAGTCTCGCCCCTATAAATAACCCTAACGCATGGCGACCGCCACCCGACCCCAGAAAATCCCATTCACATGATTTCACGCCCTCCAACTGTAGAATCGACTTCCTCGACCCTACATACTGTCCCTAAACCCTTATCCCCACTCACTCCCATACTTCCCCACCCCCGCCACCTCGCCATCGCCGACACTCCATCATCAAAACCCCAAACCCTAACCCTAGCCCCAAAATTTTCAAAATTCTGTTCTTGTCGGATCAGCGAGCGGCGGCTTCCCGGATTGCTTCCTCCTACTACGCGAGACCCCCAGGCGCTTAATCTTGCTACATCGATGGGTAACATTCTTCCACTCTAAACATCTTTTACTTTATTTGTAATATCCTAAATTGGTGTTGTATCTGCTTCACTTGCCCTATATTCATCTTAGGCTCGCCCCCACTTTCATTTTCACCACCCGCATAGTCGCCATGTCTAAGAAAGGGAAAGAGGTTGCATCATCTTCGCGCCGTAATCCACTCTACGGCCCCTTTTCCCCCTCTTTCCTTGGCATAAACCCTTCTACGGAAGAGCAATCTGACCGTTTGCGAGCACTACTTCATCGCCCGATGAGACCTACACTCTTCGCCAATCGCCCCACACTCGAAGCTCTAGGGCCTTCGAACGGCGTCGCCAGAATCTTCAACTGTATCGGGTGCCATACCCTCTCTCACATCCATGCTCACACGCACAGAAATCTCACGCTTGAATTCCTCAGTTCCCTAGAATTGTTTGATGGGGGTTTCTCCTTCCGCGCTTTCAACTGCGACTTTTCGCTGGGATTCATCGAGTTGAACAATATCCTCAATCTCCGTCACCCCGATCTTAATACTGAACATTCCACCCACGATCGAACTGACATCTACTCTCAATTTCGGGCTGATGGTGTTTGGCAACGATTTACCCGGTACACCACCTTTCCACCCGAGGCTCCTGCCTCCTACATTATTCACCTGTGTTACCGCCTCGCCCATTGCATCCTCGCCAACACTGCTTTCGCCCGCGTGGATGTGTCCACTGTATCTAGGGATGAGCTCTTCTTTCTCTACGCCATGTCCGATGACAGGATCCTTGGGCACATCCCTTTGCCCATAAACGCCGCTCATTGGATCGTCCACGAAATTTTTGCTGTTAGCCGCGCCACTTCTGGATCCATCTGTTGTGGAGGGATGATCACTCTTATTGTCAGCTGTGTTCTAAGGGTACCTCCTGACCTCCCTATTTTGCCTGGATGTAGCCGTATTGATCGCGATTACTTGATCGATATCAATATGCTCACTCCCTTCGGTGAAGACCGTGCTGTCTACCTCTATAGCCCCGCCTGCGAACCTTTCGCGATCCTGCCGCCTTTGGCCCCTTTGCGGCTACCCTATCCCCCGTCTCATCTACCTTGGGAGTTTTACCCCGATCCTTGGTATTCTCCATTAGTGCATCTACCACCCTTGGATCCTCCCGATTGGCACCCAACTGTCGGCCCACCTGGTACGATCTTCCTCCACCACAGCCCCCCGGTGCACATCGATCCTCCCGTGCTCCAGCTTGTCGCCCCTCCTTCACCCATAGGCACACCCTCCTCTTCCTCTGAGGACTCTTTCATTCACTATTCCCCTCCCTCCTCCCCTCCCCCTACCATTCCAGTACCAACGAATCCGATTGACTCCCCCTGGCACATCTCTGCATTTCACTGATCATATCATTTCGCTAGCACTGTCGCGTCTAGCTTGGGGGACGTCTATTTTGGTGTGATGTTGTGTTTTTATTGTTTTTCTTATTTTTGTGTGTATGCTTGTTTTTCTCATTTTGGGTGTCGTGTCATGTGGTTTTATTTTTATTTTTATTTTCGTTTCGTTTGATTTTGATTTTGATATTTCTTTCATTTTCTGTTTCATCTATGTGTTTTCCTCATTTTCATTTCTTTGTGTGTCAGTGCGTATTCCCCCCCATCTTCATTGCCCTCCCGTACTCAGTCATATTGCATTGAGGGCAATGCAAGCTTCAGCTTGGGGGAGTCGCACTGTGTGCGTCATTTGAGTCCCTCTTTTTCATTTTTTGTGTCGTTTTCATCGTGTTTTTCATTTTTTCTTTGTTTTTCTCTTCTCTTCTTTTTATCTCTTTCTCCTAGAAATGAACCCTATGATGAATCGCCAAAAAAATCACACACACCTAGCATTGCATCGATAATCACACTCGGTAACCCTAGGATTTCGAGTCCTCTTGCATTTCACGCATCTTGGGTCCACTTAGTTTTTTTTGTGAGTCGTGCGTCGTGACTAGCTGTTTGATGTGCTTCTACTTGGTGATTTTACTTTATATACCTGTCCAGGAATAACCCCTAGATTATCATGCTTCGATTTGAATATGCGGTACTTGCTTCCATTATATGCATGCTATATTCATATCGTATATTTCAATTCGCATGCGTCGGGATTCCACAACTAAGGACTAGGGTAACCCATTTAGCCTATGCTCTATTTAGCGAGAATAGTTTCCTTTGCCCGAGTGTTTAGATTTCGACTTCTTTTTTGTTTTACTTGGTGCAAATCCCCTCGTCGTGTACCGTTCTCCCACTTGGGAGAGTACACATGTGTATAGCCAAAAACCCAAAAATCCAACAAAAGAGAAAAGAAAAGAAAAACCCAAAAAGAAAAGAAAAGAAAAAGATTGTATAGCCAAAAAGCCAAAAAAATATGCAAATACCCAAAACCCAAAAAAATTCCCGTGTGAATATTTTCCTACTTGCCGAGAATAAAGGGAAGGCGAGAATTTGCACCGAGTGTTCTTCTCCACATCATCTCAACCCCCATCGTTATCGAAAACACTTGGCTTAGGAACTTTTTAGCTAGTATCTAGGCTATAGTGGCGTGATTTCCTTAACCCTAGTTGTGGAGTCCCCGATGCATGATACGCTTCCATTCTTACTCTTCTCATGCATGCTTGAACTGATATTCACCGCAATTTCGAATTCGAATTGGTATTTGGGTCACTTCCTGGACTTGCGTATATGAGCTCATAGCACTTTGTAGAAAGCGACACCGTTAGCTAGCACACGACCGCACTCACTCGCGCTTCACCGCGTGGGGCCCACGACACTTATTTGGACTCGTTTTCCTAGGTTTAGTGGTGTGATTTGACGTTCGCTTGATTGGTGTGTCGTTTTTTATTTTTGTTGGCTCTGACGGACGATCTAGGATTTAGAGTTTTCTTTTTCTTTCTTCCTCTCTATTTTTCCCTTCCGAGCTCCTACTCTCACTCGTCTTCCTCGAGGACGAGGAAGAGTTCAGCTTGGGGGATTTTGACGTGCGTTTATATTTCATATATTCACGCACGTTTTCTTTTGTGTTGCCCCGTTGTTTTCACCGTCTTTTATTCGTTTTTTCGTATTTTCTAGTTTTCTTTCACTTTTCTTTGTTTACCCGTGTTGGCAGGAGATTGACCGTGTAGGGGACGTTTAACGATGATATCTCAAGTCCCCGGAGCAACGGGAGGAGTCGCGCGTGATCCAGGGGGTCAAACGTCAAAGAATTCATCTTTCAGCCCCTCACCCGATCAGTTGGTCATCTCCAACCGATCGGGTGATGCACGCGTGCACCACCCGGTCTCTGCCGCAGCTCAGAAGGAAGTCACCCGACCGGTTCACAGACCGGTTCAGCCGGGGCCAGTTCTCTGTTTTTTCGAGTAAAATGCCAACCGATCGGGTGACTCTCACCCGATCGGTTCATCTGTAGCTGAAGATGAAGAGCTGAAGACACGGGCGCCAAACCGATCGCTTCACCCGACGGCTCCAAGATCCAACCGGTCACTCAAGAACTCACCCGACCGGTTCATGTGATCGGGTGAAAGCTCGCTGTTTTCTATTATTATTTTGTAACGGATCAACCGATCGGTTGACTTGTCAACCGATCGGTTGATGCGAGAGTCTATAAATAGAACCCCTAGGGTTCCAGAAACGGGGAGCTGCTAGTTTTTTACTGTTTTCTCACTTTGTGACGGCTGTAATTGTTACCCTTTTGTAAGTTTTCAGATCTTTCTAAAATTTTAGTATTGTCTTTATTACTATATTACTTCCGCATTGCAATTGTCCGATTATGATTCCAATGGTTAAATTTCATTTAGATCGCTTTTTCATGAATTTTTGTGAGTAGTTCCCAAATCTGGGATTTTGGTGGAAACCCCTTCGGGGGCTCTTCCCGATGCGTCCATAGGGTTAGGAAATCGATTGGGAGTAGGAATCTAACGGTTACACGGGGTGTTTCATTGTCATCGGCGGGAAAAAGACCGCCTTTGACCGTTGGGCCAAGGGGGAATAAACTTGGCAGTTGACTCCCTAGCCATAGCTCACGCCCTTAGCGTAGACGCCGAATCCTAGCACGCGGGAGCGGCAGGACGAGACGACGGGAGTTATCGTTGCGGGCTTAGTGCTCCTGGGATCGATCAGTGTTAATGGACACGGGAGTGCCCACTGATCGAATCCGGGAAGTCCGGTGTATCATCCTGGGCACCGACCAGAATATCGGGCCCATGGGACACCGGTACCACTTCCAGAGGCAACGTCTCACCATTAGACCCTAATCCCGATCTCTATCCATACACGTAGTCCGTATCGACGAGAGTCTCTCGTCGGGTTGGAAACCAAAATCCCGGGTTTTCTTTCTTGTTGTTCACACCCTTTTATTTCCTTTCGTGACAACCATCCACCGATTCGGGCTAGCTCGCCCCTCGAGGTGATTTAGGTCCTACCTGACCCAAGCACAACCTCGCCTCCCTGAGTTCGATATTCCCGCACCCTACACTAACCGTGCACTTACGGTAAACGACACCGCGCCGCCGCAACGCTAGCGGGGCGCCGGTCACCATGAATGCTTTATTCTGTGCCATGGATAAACATGAGTTTAATTGAGTATCCCAGGCCAAAAGTGCAAAGGAGATTTGGCACATACTCAAGGTAACTCATGAAGGAAACAATAAAGTGAAGGAAACCAAGATTGCCTCTTTGGTTCATAAATATGAGTTATTCAAGATGCAAGACAAAGAGACGATTGGAGAAATGAATACCAGGTTCACTAACATTATTAATTCTCTTAATGCTCTTAGAAAAGTTTACTCTTCTCTTGATCAGGTACGCAATATTCTTAAGGTACTCTCCCCAGAATGGCGTCCAAAGATCACTGCTATTGAGGAAGCCAATGATCTTTCCACATTATCCCTGGAAGATCTCATTGGTAACTTAATGGCACATGAAGTCACATTACAAGATGCAAAAGACGAATCAGATCAAAAGAAGAAAGTTTTTGCATTCAACACAATATCAGATAATGAAGATTCAGATGATGAAAGTGCTAATATGTGCTTTATGGCACAAGATAATGAAGATGAGGTAAGTACTTTTAGTAATGAAGAATTATTAGATTCATTGAAAGATCTCTATTCTTGTTTCAAAAATTTAAATAGTCAACATAAATCTTTGAAATGGAATAATGACGATCTCCTTATTAAATATCAAGAATTATCTTCTTCTAAGAACACTACACCAAATTCCATACATATGAGAATACATCTTCTCAAAATTTGGATCTTAGTAAAGAGAATGATATTCTCAAAACTAAGAATCTAGAACTTCATACACAAATATCCGAAATGGATAAAGATATTTCATCACTAAAGATGAAATACGACCAGATGTCTTCCAATATTAATAAATTTAACAAAGGAAAGACAAATCTCGATGATTTGCTAAAAGTTCAATATCCAGCAAATCATAGACAAGGACTGGGATATTCTCATAAGGATGCACCCAAGTCTTATAACACTTCTTCCTCAGGTGGCAAAACAATTTTTGTTAAACCACAAAAAAAGAATCACGCATTCATTTACACGAAGAAGGTAAATATTCCTACTTCTTCTTCACAAAGAAATGTTTCTAACATTTCAAAATCATCTCCTAGGAAACATACTACAGTTAGTATATGGGTTCCTAAGGATTCATGTTTAAAAGAAAGAAATGATTACATCTCTCATTATATACACTCTATTGTTCGTTCTAATGATTATATTAAAGAGCCAAATTCCACTTGGGTTTGGCTTCCAAAATTCTAATCCCAAGGACCCTCAAACAAAGGGTACCAATGTTTAATGTTTTATCTTTCAGGTACCTAAAAAGGAAAGATGGATTTTGGATAGTGGATGTTCAAAACATATGACGGGAAATGTCAATTTGCTTTCAACCGTTAAATATAAAGATGGAGGCACAGTTACCTTTGGTGACAACAACAAAGGCAAAATCATAGGCACTGGAACAGTTGGCAATACAAATCAGCCTATCATCGAGAATGTTCTCCTGGTTGACGGTTTGAAACATAATTTACTTTCCATTAGTCAGTTATGCGATAAAAATTACAAAATAGTTTTTGAACAAAATGATTACATTATTTATGATTCTGATATGTCTTCTATTTTATTCCGTGGTAAGCGTAAGAATAACATTTATATCTTATGCATGTCTGTTACTACTAATAATCATTGTTTAATAATTACATTAGATGATACACTTTTATGGCATAAACGTTTTGGACACACTAATTTCAAAAACCTAGCACATATTTCAAAACACAAGTTAGTAAATGGAATACCAAATATTTCTTTCAAACACAAACATTTTTGTGATGCTTGTCAACAAGGAAAAATGCACAAATCTTCTTTTAAATCAAAGGACGTTATCTCAACAAAGAGACCATTAGAACTCTTACACTTAGATTTGTTTGGTCCTTCAAGAGTAGCTTCTTTGAATAGAAGTAGATATGCATTTGTCATTATTGATGATTATTCAAGATGTACTTGGGTTATATTCTTACAAAACAAGAATGATGCGTTTGAAGAATTTTCAATATTTTGTAAAAAGATACAAAAAATCAAATCCTCTAACATTGTCACTATTCGTAGTGATCATGGAGAAGAATTTGAAAATGAATCTTGTACCAATTTTTGTAATGAAAATGGCATTACTCATAATTTTTCTTTTCCTCGTGCTCCTCCTCAGAATGGAGTAGTAGAAAGGAAAAATAGAACTTTACAAGAATGCGCAAGAACAATGCTTTGTGATAGTAAATTACCGAAATATTTTTGGGCTGAAGCTGTCGCAACTGCTTGTTACATTATGAATAAAGTTCTTATAAGGCCATTGCTTAATAAAACCTGTTTTGAATTATTCTTTAATCGCATTCCACGTGTATCATATTTTAAAGTGTTTGGATGTAAATGTTTCATTCTTAATACTAAAGATGCACTTGATAAGTTTGATTCAAAATCTAATGAAGGTATATTTGTTGGATACTCAACACGTAGCAAAGCTTACAGAGTATATAACAAAAGAACTTCAACAGTTGAAGAATCACTACATGTTACATTTGATGAGAACCCCTCATCTAATTCTCCCATCATTGATGATGAAGAGAATATGTTACCTTTATCTAAATCTTTAGATAATATTAATCTTGATGAAACTGATGCTACTAAACCCTCTGTTCAGTCTATTTCAGATAATACAGATCTTCCTAAAGCATTTGCACAAGTTCCAATTCATCTATCGGAGTTCATCATTGGAGATATTACAGATTGAGGTAGAACTCGACGTCAAATTGAACAAATGGCTCATTGTGCTTTCCTTTCATCCATTGAACCAAAGAACATCAAAGATGCACGTGAAGACAGTTCATGGATTATTGCTATGCAGGAAGAACTCAATCAATTTCAACGAAATGATGTTTGGGAATTAGTTCCCAGACCTACAGATCATTCAATTATTGGTACCAAGTGGGTATTCAAAAATAAATTGGATGAATTTGGTCAGGTAATTAGAAACAAGGCACGATTGGTTGCACAAGTTTATAATCAAGAAGAAGGTATTGATTATGATGAAACCTATGCACCAGTTGCACGTCTTGAGTTTATTCGATTGTTGTTATCATTTGCATGTTTTAAAATTTTTAAATTATTTCAAATAGATGTCAAAAGTGCTTTTTTAAATGGTTTTCTCAAGGAGGAAGTTTATGTTGAACAACCTCCTGGTTTTATTCATGAAAATTTAGAAAATCATGTTTTCAAATTAAAGAAAGCTTTATATGGTCTCAAACAAGCACCTCGTGCTTCGTATGAAAGACTTAAAAGCCATCTTTTAAATTCTGGTTATTCTATTTGTAAAATAGATTCCACTCTTTTTTTAAGAACATAAAATGTGACATAATCATTATTCAAATATACGTTGATGATATTATTTTGGTTCTACTAATGAATCTCTTTTTCAAGATTTTTCCAAGATTATGCAGAAAGAATTTGAGATGAGTCACATGGGTGAACTCAATTACTTCCTCGGTCTTCAAATCAAACAATTGAAGGAAGGAATCTTCATTCACCAAAGCAAGTATTCTAAGGAACTCATCAAGCATTTTGGTTTAGAAAGTTCTGCAGAAAAACGTACTCCAATGAGTACATCTACTTCTCTCGACAAAGATTTAAATGGTAAGAGTATTGATCAACGTCTTTACAGAGGTATGATTGGCTCTCTACTTTATCTAACTGCTAGTAGACCAGACATTATGTTTTAAGTATGTTTATGTGCACGTTTTCAGGCAGATCCTAAAGTTTCACACCTAACTGCCGTAAAAAGGATTATTAGATATATTAAGCACACTTCTGATTTTGGTTTATTTTATCCCAAGTCAAGCACATTTGATTTATTATCGTATAGTGATGCAGATTTTGCTGGTTACAAATCAGATCGTAAAAGTACCAGTGGTACATGCCACTTTTTAGGTCATGCTTTAGTATCTTGGTTTAGCAAAAAGCAAAACTCTGTTTCATTATCTACAACCGAGGCAGAATATATTACCGCTGGTTTAGCATGTGCTCAAATCTTATGGATGAAACAAACTATTTCAGACTATGGTATTAATTGCTCTACTTGTCCTATTATGTGTGATAATACTAGTGCTATTAATCTTTCTAAAAATCATGTGCATCATTCTCGTACAAAACATATTGATGTATGTCATCATTTTCTAGATGATCATGTTTAGAAAGGAGATATTGTTATAGCTACTGAACATCAGACTGCTGATATTTTGACTAAACCTTTGAAAGAAGAGAATTTTATTAAGCTTCGTAGGAATTTAGGAATTATTAGTGAATCGGACTTATGACACATTTTTATTTTTATTTTTAGAATTTTTTCAAATTTTTTTCAAATTTTTTGGCTGTTTTTAAAAATTGGTCGACCAATTCACCAATATTGGTCGCCAATTGTCGATTTTTTTTTCATTTTTCGGTAAATGTTTCTTCTTCCCGCTTATTTTCAGTTAACAATTGTTTCCAACTATTTTTTCTTTCCAACGAAACCCATCACTTCATTTTTAAATTTATATTATTTTAGTTTTTCAAACGGCTACTTTCAAACTGCTACTGCCGATTGGAAATATTCCCGTTCTAAAAAAACTTCCCCAACTTCCAATAACTGAATTATTCTCTGCCTTATTTAATTCCCTTAAAATTCACTAAGGCATCTCCATTCTTCGTTTTCCAACACACCATCCCCTCATTTTATTTCCCAAGGCCCTATCCTTTTTTTCGCACTTTGACAGACCCGCCGTACTTTCTCACTCAATTATTTTTTTACGTTGGTGGTGTTTGGTTGATACTGGTCATTTGCTTTTAATGTTCTGTTCTGTGTTAATTGTTTTTTTTGTTGTCTATTTGTTCTATGTATGGATAATGTTCAGTGGACTTTGCCTTGGATTTCTAATCCCCTTGTGTTTTCTTGTCCACTTCATAGCAGATGGTATTACTTGTATGTTGATGGCATTATATCATTTGCTATGATGGTATTAATGTCCTGACGATGAATTTGACTTTTATATTAAATTAATAGCACCTTTGCTACTTTCTAGGCTACAAAGTTGCTAATTCTCATGCAATTTCCTTTATCCTTTTATCTTAGTTACTATCTGTCACCACTCTAATGATTACAATTAGATTCTGTGATTATTAATTTGTAATACCAATACTTATTCCTTATGTTATAAACTCCACTATCTTACTCTAATAAACGTTTGGGCTTCTTACATTATTTCGGCCTGGACTTTTCTGTATTTTTCATGGCCTACCTATTCTTAATTTTTTTCAGTGGCCTTCCCACTGATTATTTTTCACTTGTTTGCCAATTCATTGTTTTCTAATGGTCTACTCACTAATTCGGCCTCCACAATGTATTTTCCTACAACTCCTTTTGGCCAATATGCTATATTCAGCCTACAATTTTTTTTCCTTCAATATTTTTTACGGCTATATACTCCTTCTTTTGCCGCTAATTATATTTCTCTCCTATTTTTAACTCATTTATTCTTTGCCTCTTTTTGAGGATTCCAAAGGGGGAGAATATATTTTATCTACTTAGGGCGAGTATCCACATATTCTGGGGGAGTATATCTGATATGTTCAATTTTAACGATATATATTTTTCATGTTTGTCATCATCAAAAAGGGGGAGAATGTTGGAATTTCATAATTCCATATTTCTATTCCCATATGGGTTTGATATGACAAACACATTCAGTGCTACTAACTCTATGTATGCAGATACAAATCAATGCTGAGTTCCACACAATCAGATATCTTCATGCGTATTCAAACAGATATATCATAGTTCATGAAGCGGGAAAGACGAAGGTACCTAATCCATGACTTGGATATATAATCACTTGATACGGATCCCCTGCAAAGAAGCTTCTCAAATTCGGTTGCAGATGCAGTCCTATCTACGGCTATCACTTTTGAAGCTCAACAGTGAGGGAGAATAAATTAGTTGAAGTTGAGCCTTCGAGAAAGGCAAACTAACCTAATTCCCACATTGCTCGTGCGACGAGAAAGGGGGTCTGTCTCCCTATATAAATAGGGGTCAACACCCTTCAGAAAAACATGCACCAAATCTTTGAAATTGAATAGCTCCAAAAAGTTTTGAGCACTCTCAGTTCAAGACTAAAATATTATTCTCTCCTCTTTTTCTTCTGTTTCCTTCGCTCGCGTTCTAGCAAAACGACGAGAAGGATTTGGATTCGATCCAAAGTCTAAGACGTTGGATCGCACTCAAGTGAAATCTTCTTCGGTAAGTAGTTGGCCCAGAGGCGCAGTGTCGGCTCGCTTTGGGTGGATCAGATCGAGAGTGCAGAGGTGGCTAGCTTGTAGAGCAGAAGGCGGTTCGGTACACTTTGTCGGTGCAAGCAAAGTTTTCGGTATGTTGTTTAAAAGCTTTCATTTAATTATATTATAGTAGTTTTGATTTATCTTGGGGTCAGATCCACCTCAAGATAGCAGAGATCCTGGCTAGGTTCTTGAATCCTTAGGGTTGTTCATTAAATGGTTTAACGATTATTTTTTCGCTGCATGTTATTCAGCCTCTATCGTCCGTCTGACGTAGGACAGGCATAGAATAACGCCCTAAGGGTCCCTTAAAACCCTTCAAGAATGCCCTCTGCTGTGGAGGTAAGGGTGGTCCACGAGATGTCGATCCAGGAGCTTCCATAGTCAGAGTCACTTGTTTGTTGATGCGTTGAGGGCAGTCTTTAACATAGTGTTCCAATGACCACAGGCCAAGCATTGGTTCAATAGCAGGCGACAATCCTTCTTGACATGCCCCGGTCAGTTGCGATGGAAGCACATCGTTGTGGCTCGATTGTTGTTTGGAGGAGCAGCGATCCGGTTGTTGGCTGGAGCAGCATGCCTGTAGTTGTTGAAAGCAGTCGGCCTCTTGGAAGTAGTAGTTTGCATCGGTCCTAGGTTGTTCCTCGGTGGTTCCATGGGACGCTTTCCTTGGGCTGCTTTACGCTGTTTTTCAACAGCCTCATGGTTACATGTAGCCTCCAGTATCTTCTCATAGCTGGTCAAATCGACAAAGGTCATTGAAGCTTGAATATTGACATTCAGACCTTGGTGGAACTGGAAGGCATGTTCTTCTGGATTCTCGACCATGTGAGGGGCGATTCGTCTTATCATGGAGAACTCAGCATCGTATTCGTCAACAGTCATTGATTCTTGCTTCACGTTAACGAAACGTTGTTGAAGTTTCCTTTTATCTGTCTTAGGAAAATACTTGGTGTCGAACAGTTCGCAAAATGTGGCACATGCAATAGGCCGCATTATACTCTTTTCCTCGGCGTCCCACCATTTTTGGGTGTTGTCAGTTAATTGGAGCCTATTTACCTCTACCCATCCTTCCTGGGGATGCGATCAGCGCTCAACTTGTCTCCAGTTCTTCACGCCCATTCTTTAGCTTTCAGGGGACCTTCCTTCCCAGAGAACGTCTTAGGACACATCTTCTCGGAGAGCAGGTTGAGGTTCACGCTCGAGGATGTGATGTTGGATCTCTAACATCTCTCTAATGATTTCCATAATGTCATTCTCAGTGATGCTATTGGTGTTTCTGGTGTTGGGTCAACCTACCATACTGCAAAACAAACCACAATGTAAGTTCTGTAAGAAATTTATTCTAGTTAGCTACTTTGATATCAATGGCATCTAAACTATTTCTTAAAGTATTTGCATAAGCAAGACCTGCATGGGCCACCATAGAAATTTGCCACGTCCTGCTTCCCATTCTATCGGGAGCGAGGACGCGAACGGGCCCCATGTGCTTAAAACAAGGATGAGTACTTTTCTTTTCTTTTCTTTTCTTCCTCCTTCGCTTAAACACAATAACGCATCTGTGAAATAAAACGGTAAGATCTTGCATGCTTATAAGAAATAATACAGATGACATTATTACAATACAAAAACGTCTGAAAGTAAAGTACAACATAGTCCTATTATGGCCGAATCAACATAGTACACAAATTACATTATTTCAAATATTTAAAGGTGCAGTCGCGAAGGTAATTGTCTAGTCTTTAGCGGGTAGGTACTCCACATATGCTTCCAGCGCTGGCTCGACTTCAGCAGCAATGTCTTCAGAGAACTCACTATCGATAGCTGACGGACATTTCGTAAAACAACAAAGTGAAATGTCCGTCAGCGAGGTTAGAACAATATTTAATTATTTGATAGCAATTTGCAACTTGTAGCAATTTAATCATTTGATAGCCATTTGTAATACTATTTGCAACCTGTATCAATTTAGCATTTAATAACAAAACTGTAACGTTGTAGCAACCTGTAGAAAAAGAAGTTAGAGCAATATTTAATAACCAACCTATTCTAGTGATAAGTCCATGTCCAAGAGTACGAGAGATGACTAACATGTGCCCTGTGACGGGGGCCAATCCGTGACACTGCTTACCGACCCTATAGGGCGATGGTCGAGCTCTAACCTCCGTAATGTGTTGGAGATATTCGGTTGGGTGCATCCAATCACTCCACAACACTTGTGATCATAGACTACCCCAATCCCACGGGTCAAGTCAAGTGCCGGGTCAAAAGTACATGTACTATCTATTTATGTTGAAGTTACATCGTCCATCTATTATACATTTGACAGTGATTTTTGAATCCTAGGGCTGACTAGGACAAGCTGACTAGGACAAACTGGTTGATAAAAGACGGCCAGGATTTAATCTTGGATGATGAACGGTTTGGATGAGGGTTTGAGATGAAGGGTTTGTATTAACTCAGCCTTTTGATTTGTGGGTCCATGTGATTATGAGCAAAAGTTCACAGCTCTTTGCGTGAGCTGGTGAGAGCAATAATCTGTTTGTTTTGGGGAGAGCAAGGGGCTTTTTTGGGAAGAGCAACAGGCATTTGCTGAGAGCTTCCCCAAAATTGACCCTTCCTCTTCCCTAAAATATGAAGATAGCAGCAAATATTTTGCTAGAACATCAAAGAGCTTTTCTGGGCTTTACTGGGTCTTGCTTCTCGCCACCAAGGCTACAGTAGATTTCTCGCCACCAAGGCTACAACAAAGGGGACATGATCGGAATCAGGGATCAAGGACCAACCTTCTTCTTCTTCTTCTGTCTATGGCTGCTTCTAACCGGATTCAGAGCCTTGGCAGTCGAGATGGTGTCATTCTGGAACTGCATCAGGGTCGCCCTCTTCGACTTCCGATCCCCCGTCGCTGGCTTTCCAAGCGTCGAAGTGTGGCCCATTGCAGCAGAAGGCGGAGTGTGGCAGCAGAAGGCGGAGTGTTTGCAGGGGATCTTGAAGTGTGGCCCATATCAAATCCCTCAGAGTCAAGCAAGTGGGCAAAGCATCAGGGTCGCCCTCTATAATTTTACACTCATCAGGTATTAACTCAGCCTTTTTTAATTTATTTCATTGTTTTTTCAAATTTGATTAAATTAATATTATGGCAAACAATGATTTTTCAAATGTTTATCAAGTTCCACCACAACATTTTTCAAACTTGATCAGGATTTATTTCAGTTTCTGTGTGGAAATGGCTACGAGTTTAGAACAACCACTGTTATTGAACAACAAGGGGGCGGCTGCTGTGTACTATGAGAATTGCCCAGGTTGCAGGCTTGATCGAAAGAACGAAGCAAACCCAGGACTACCTTATAGGGAATTTCTTTACATATGGGTTGTGGCCCTCTGCTCTGGTAAAATTTCAATCTCTGTCAACTGGAGTTTTGTGTGTGTTAAATTTGTCTGATTTCAACATGCTTTTCGACATTGTTTTCCCTTTGTGCTTTTCAACATTGTTCCTGAGACTAATATGGCAAACAGTGATTAAAACAACAAATCCTGGGGCCCCAAATGGCAGGGATCCATGGATTAGAAAGATCCGTTCCTTTTGGCATATTTTTGTATGAATTATTTTTTTGTTAACTAATCGCAGAAAGTGTTTATCTAGCTGCTCAATTCCTTTATTATTTCACAAAACTTGATTGTTATTGTATGGCTGAAGGCTCGCAAAAGGTCACGGCAAAGACGAGGTCGAACGTGGGGGCACGTGTAGACGAATATCTTCCCTTACACTTTTGCGCCGATTGGGATCGACATCCCTATCGAAGTCTCTGTTCTCAGTACAGCTTGGTACGAAGCTAATCTCGCTTTCTTGGTTATTTCCCTTCCATTCTTTAGTGTTTTCATTTTGGATCATTTGTGATGATTTCAGTGGCATTTATGTCACGGTGAGCAGCTTAATTGGTGAGGATGCAAGCTACCGACATCCTCCCTCTGCCGCCGGTGGTAATGCCTGCGTGAGCCTTTTGCAGGGTCGTGCAATCTTTGCTAGCAGGAGTCCGTTTGCTCCTGTTGAATACGAGGGCAAAAATTACATTTCTGGCCAGGTATTGGATTGTTCTGTGTGCATACATCCCCTGAATATGTGTATTTGCAGATAGAGATATTCCGATCGTTGGAATTGACTTACCCATTTCATTCTCTATCAGGCAAACAATGCATATATCTTTCCAGTATTTGGTCTTGGTTTGGTGATGTCTGGAGCAATCTGTGTACACAATAACATGCTTCTTGCTGCATGTGAGTAGACTTGCACCATATACTGGTTGATTCTCTTTAGCTTTCTCAGTTTTAAAAATTTGCTTCCTTGCATATATGCTACGAATAGTATTAGAATCCATAAAGTATACAAATCAATTCGTTGTTTATTGACGCCATACAACAATTACTAACTGAACCATTCTCCATTTGCTGGAATAGCGGAAGCATTGGCATCGCAGGTGACACATGAACACTATGATATGGATTAATATATCCTCCATTTACAAATATCAGAAAGATTTCTGCTCACATTTTTGCTCATATTATAACTTGCAAGTGTCAAAATCCTTACAATTTTAAGCCCACAGGAATTATGAACTACTACTCGGTCGATGTGGTAGGCGATTAACAGAATGGGATCTATTCGAGGAGACAGATCAATAGAGAAAGCGTCTTTTGATGTGAAGTATGCATTCAGATTTCTGCATAAGCTCGCAGTATTGCCTAGAGAAAGTGAAACCAATGATGTGGAGTGGCATCGTAATCTGGCAGTGGCTCTTGCTATAAGGAGGAGACCGTACGAGGACTTTGATGAGACACATAATCATGCTTTTGGGCAGACGTCGATGCGGCCTGCAATTAATGAGATGGGGGAGCAGGCCGAGAGTTTCGCTCCTCGAGGTATACATGCTTTAATGCACATGTTGAAAGTCCATGTTTTGTATTCAAACAGCATTGACAGCATGAATTTGGTGTTTGTTTTATGATTATTCCATCATTTAACATGCCTAGCAAGCTGGTTCTCTATGGGTTCTGATATTTGTGTTATCCATGAGTTTTGTTGGCTACTTTTAAGGGAGGGTAGTACTGGTCTTTTTTTGCGCTGGCTTATTTATGCCAAATAGAGAAATTTTTTAAAGATTCATTCGGAGTTGAATCTTAGTGAATTATGCAGTGGTGTTCCAGTAATGGTGAAAAGTTGGTGTTCTCTTAGAATAGTACCACATTAGCTCAATGGAAAAGTAGTCATTGTAAGTATAGACGAGCTGCAGTTGAACTAGAATTGTTTCTTTGGGCTTCAACTTTTTTGTAACTTTTTTGCTAACATGGCAGGTTGCTGTGTATGCCTATTCTCTATGCCTTTTTGAATCAAAGTGGAGTATATCGTTAATTTGCTCCAATGTGAATTAGATAAGAGATTCTATTTGGCTTGATTAGATCAATTATGATCTGTGCTGGTAATTACTTTTTGAATCAATTCTTTTTGCTTTGCCAGCAAAGGGGAAGTCAGATTACCCACTTTCCTTCATTATTTTGTTTCATATGCTTACAGTTCTCTCCTTTGGTAACATATCGGTTATCTACGATGCTATTGCAGCTAATGCGACAATCGCTTGCTGTAGCTAATTAGGACCAACTACAGGGCTGGAAACACAAATATCTCTCTGTAATTTGTATAATTACATCGTATGAAATAAGAGCCAAGGAAAAGTATTTTGGTATAATTGCTGTATAGATATGGTTGTTTCATTTCTCATTGTAATGCAATAATGCCATTATTTATATGTACATCAAGTTTACACAATTATATTGTAAGGATTCATGTATGCAACAATATCATTACATGTATTATTATGGCAAATAACTTGACATCTGTCTTCTGATGGAGCATGGAAATCATGTGTAGCGAAGCATAGATCATTTATATTTCACTCATCGTAAAATGATTTTCAGTTTGAGGCTTAAGTATCACAAGTTTTGTTGCTAAAAGCACATTACAGTTTTTATGTCCTTAAACAAAGTTGCAGTAAATATCCTTCCTTTTATGGATTGAACATGGGTTCATGTATGCAACAGTATAAAATAGTAACATATCTGACGTGATGCACAAGTACCTTTATAATATTAATTTGATTGAGTGAAAAAAGAAGAAAGAAAAACTAGAGAGTTAGAGAAAGAGCTTGAATTGGTAGTTCATGTACTAAGCAGGTTAAGCCTTAGTTGTCTGAAATATTTAAAATGAATGTAAACATTAAATGGGCTTTATCTGTATATCTCCAAATCTGTTGAAGCATTTTGCCCCATCTTTTTGGTTATTCATCTAGCATGCCCTTTGTCTACCATTGCAATATACTGCATATAAAGGTGCACCCATGCCCAATCATATTTAAGGCAACATTAATATATTCATGGAAAAATGGGAAACTTATGATATAAGTGGCTCACCCACAAAAAGTCCATCCTCCCCCCTTTTGGATTGTTGGAACAATTCATTTTGTTCTTCATATTGTAAAATCCCAAAACACCAAATATGCGGTGAACTCGAATTTCACCTATTTATCCACCCATTGCAAAAAGTTCTATTCATGAACAGTAACAAGAGGCATTCTAGAGAAGAGACATTCTTGAGATAGTCAGATATAAGATTTTGATGGGGATAATATTTTTAAAGAAATGTGACATCATGCCATGGGTTAAATCTTGAGAGAACTAAATTCTATGTTGACAAATTTTTTTAGGAGAACTAAATTCTTCGGGGGGAACTAAATTTTGAGAGGACCAAAATTTTTTAGGGGAACTAATTACAATTATTGTGCTTTATTTATTATTATTCATTTGATATTAGGGTATTTAAAATTTTGAGGGTAAATATTTTAAATGAACCGTGCCCTTAGGGCACGGGTTATGACTAGTTCATTTATATTGAAGTTCCATCTTCCATTCATTTATATTGAGTTCATTTGCATTGTATTAAATGTGTACAATGGTTCCATGGTGTCTCAATAGTCCATACAATAGTCTCACAAAAGTTCACGACTTCACGACTCAATTTAACAATTAAACGAAAAGTGGAAATATGCAATAGTATTAGAGAATGAGCACAAAAATGATTTCAACTAAGCAAATGAGTTTAATTAAGCTAAAAATATTTTTCTAAAGCTAGAAGATGGTTTTCAAGATTTTTCAACATTTATTAAGCATTTTTAAACAATTTATAGGGCCAAAAACAAATTTTAAATCAAGAAATCATTTTTACAACATATATTCAAAGATTTATTTAGGGCAAATCGTACATCAGAATTCTTCCAACAAGGGGTCAAAATGACATTATTAACTAGCACTAGAACATATATTTTTTGTAGTGTACGTGAAAATCAAGTGATATGAATTTTAATTCGAAAGTAGCGTTATTGGGTTTTTCTTTGAAAAATTATTGTGGGAGATGTACTTTCCTTTTCGTATTGAAACCAGCTCCAATGAGTCCCTTTCGTCGTTTCTGATTTTCTAGGCCTTATCTTGTATTTTTTTTTTTAGGCATGTACAATTTATTATGAATTTATTACGATCAGCCTATGCATATGCGTATTTCTGGGTCTAATCTATTAGTTTCTCACTTCAAAACACATGACGAGGGCAGCAGGGGTTCGGGGAGTCGCCATCGACGACTGGCAAGGCGGCGTCGGTGCGGTTGGGCGGCGATGATCGACGACATCTGTGGCGGTGTCGTCGGGGAGGCGGCGACAAGAGGAGATGAGCAGGGGATGCGGACGGGGCTCCAAGTGATGGCGACTTCGACGTCACTGGGGAGCGGGGCAGTGTTGCATGGGTCATTCGACGAAGGATGAAGGCAGCGAGGGGCGTCGAGGGGTGACGAAGGCAGACGGATGTCGCGGCGACTGCGGGGAGGCAGAACAGCGGTGGGTGGTGGCTACGAGAGACAGGGAGCTCGGCGGTGGTGTGCAGTGAGCTACAGTGAGCGTCGTCGACTGTGAAGCGAGCGACGGACGATGTTGGGGTGTTGAGGCGCTTGTGGAGGAGCAATCAAAGGCAGAGACGGCAGCGAGAAAGAAAACGTGGGTCGGGCTGTCGTGAGTTGAGAGGGGAGTTAGGTTTGGATTCGTGCTGATGGTTTTGAGATGGGGAAAGAGTATAAGGGGGGTTTATATAGGTAAATATTAATAGTATAATATAAGTGCAATTACTATTTAGTTAAGGAATTAATTAGGTTAGGTTAACCTTTTGACTAATTTAAAAACTTGTCTAAACAGTTAACACATGGGAAGCTAAGATTAGGGGGTTGGTGGTGGTAATTAGGGTTTAAAAATGATAATTAGTGATAGTAAAAAGTGTTTAGAAAGGGTAATTAGCGATATAATACTAAAATACCCATTAATCACATATGACTCCGAAAAATTACGAAAACATAGCCACAGGTTCATATCGTCGCGAGGATCGTGACTACGAGGTCCATTTCGAAATCTGAGCTATGGAGATACGAGTTTTGGGCTAAAATGTTTAGGTCGCAGGTTTACAGGTTCTATATCGATTTGACTCCAGAAAATTACGAAATTAATATAGGAAGCACTAAATGATCATAGAATCGCATGGTAGAAGTTTGAAATCATTTTGATAACGTTTATATAGAAAAATAATTTATACGATTGTATCGGTAATAATTAAATATAAATTATTATATAAATTATTTAGGACTATTGGATGGCACTCGCACTCACTAAAATAGGCTATAACTATATTGATACTACAAAATATTTTTTTATAAATGATTTTGAAACTAATTTGATATAAAACTCCTGACCAACCACTATAAAATAATTTTAATTTATGAAAATACGTATAATACGAATATACGCATACCGATGGATACGGGCCGTCACAATACAACTCCTACGTCACAAAAAATGTAGAGATTGGGAACAACAACCGCACCTCTGGACACATCAAAGGTCTTGAGCCCTCCAACAACGGGCGATCCGCCCGTATCATTCTTGGATAGGGTAAGAGATCAACTCATCCAAGGCCGCAGTACCCCCAAACCTACGACTGGCCCGAAGAGAAAGGAGAGGGAAGGGAGCCTGATCTGTTCTTCTAGCAACACTTAGTAGCACCGCAGAGAGGAGGAGTCCCACTTCTGTTGAGTATTGGTGTTTCATACCCATCTTATTTTGATGATGATCACAACATTATGTTGTTGCTAATGAATCTCATGTTTTAGTCTCTCAGTTTATTTCAAGGATATCTTTCTTGGAGACTAATCACTTGGTGTAAGGATGGACATCATGTGAAGAAGGGCCAAAGTTTGGACTCAAGGAGTGCCAAAGCTTGGAGATGATGGAGAGCAATCAAGGCATCAAGATTGAAGACTTAGACTCTTTTGAAAGCATTGTAATTCATGTAATTTACTTTATTGCTTTCTCTCTCTTTTGAGTCTAGGGTTGATGTAATGCCTTGCTAGATGGTTTACTCATTCATGCTCATGCATTTAACCATCTTAGTGAACCTTAGGATTATCATAGAATCCAACCCAATAGGTTCACTTCTTCTGTCAGTCGCCTGTTGATGGAAACACAGTCGACTGGGTGATTTCCAGTCGCCTGTAGATCCTTCTACAGTCGCCTGATATGCACTGCTCAAGTCAACATTTCTATTGACTCAAACTTGAGCTTTACGCACAGTCGCCTGTCAATCAGTTCCCAGTCGCCTGTATATTTACAGTCGCCTGAGATTTGGCCAACAGTCGCCTGTCTAGTGTAAGTGCAATCTCTGCATCTCTCTGTCTTCTCTCCATACTTTACAGTAGTCGACTGATGAAGAATATACAGTCGCCTGACTATTCGACAATCGACTGTAGTATTAACACCAGTCGCCTGTGAGAAGAATTGGAGAAAGAGTGCAGCTCTCTGTTTCGATCCATCCCCTGTAGCAGTCGTCTGCTGAAGGATTAACAGGCGCCTGTCCTGTTTGTCAGTCGACTGTATTGACTTCGTCAGTCGACTATCCTGGCTCAGATTATGGCTGTTGGATAATTTCTAGCCGTTGATCAGTCGACTGTCTTATGATCATCAGTCGACTGTTCCTGTCGTTTTCACCCAGTTTCTAGCCGTTGCAGATTTGATTTTCTGGCTGTTTCTTTGGGTTTTTGGGCTTGATATAGGTTTCCTATATATGTGAGTGTGCTGCCATTCTTGAGAATTCTTGACAACATTTGATAAAATCTTGATTCTATAGAAAATCTCAAGAGATCAATAAGCCACTCTCAAGCTCCCTCATTTTCCTCTATTTGAGCATTCATCTTTCTTCATGCATTGAAGTCCAGCTCAAGGGAAATCATCCAAGTGCTCTCAAGCATATTCCAACACTTGGAGATCCTCTTCCATGCCTTGCATTCATTCATGAGTAAGCATCTCAAGGCATAGGTAAGAGTATTTACTTTACCGGGTGTAAATTGTTTTCCTTTTCTCTTTGTGGGACTAGGACTTTCTCTCTTTGTGGGAGTTTCTCTCTTTGTGGGAGATTGTCTCTTTGTGGGACTTAGGATACTCTCTTTGTGGGAGTAACTCTCTTTGTGGGAGTTTAGTGTCCTAGTGTAGGGCTAACCCTAATTCTCTGAGTGGGAGTTAGTGATTCTCTGGGTGGGAATCTTGATCCTTGTGTAGGATTGGTTGGGTCCTTGTGTAGGGCATAAATCCTCTTTGTGAGGTATCTCTTTGTGGGATTTGTATTCACTTCTCTGTGTGGGAATATAGTGAATATTGGTGTGACTGGATGTATCCAAGTTTGGGGAACCAGGGTAATTCTTTGTGTTTGCGTTTGGATTGATTGTGCCATTTAATTCCTCTTGCATTTATAATTCCGCATTTGCAAGTTAAATTTTATTTGGACAATTTTATTGCCATTACACTATTCACCCCCCCCCCCCCTCTAGTGTGTGTTGTTAGTATTGCAAGGGTTAGACGATCCCTACAATTGGTATCAGAGCGAGGTTAAAGCATACTGCAACGATGGCATTCAACGCCTCATCCGCGTCTCATGAAGAAGGTCAATCAACTGTTTGACCCCCGCTCTTCAACGGAACCAACTATCCTAGTTGGAAGATCAGAATGATGATCTATATGGAGGGTCAAGACCTATGGGACATCACGGAAGTGCCATTTGAGAAGCCCACTACTCCTGCAGCTTCAAGGACAAAGGCGGAGAAGGACTCAATCAAGTTCAATGCGAGAGCTATGAATGCATTACATTGTGCTCTCTCTGCTAGTGAGTTCAACCACATCTCCATGTGCAAAACGGCAAATGATTTTTGGCACACCTTGGAGATTTGTCATGAAGGGGCAACGAAGGTAAAGAAATCTAAACAAACTGTGTTTAGATCTAAATATGAAATGTTTAAGATGCAGGAAGGCGAAAGCATTTCAGAGATGTTTACAAGGTTCACCGATATCGTGAACGCTTTGGAGGGTCTCGGGAAGCCGATTTCCCAAGAGGATCATGTAGAGAAGATCCTAGACTCGCTCGCACCCCGTTGGGAGTCAAAGGCCAACGGAATTTTGGGAGTCTTATGACACATCCAAATATACCGTTGAGGAATGCATTGGAAATCTCATGGCGTATGAAGTAAAGCTTCAACACAAGAAGGAGATTCATCCAACAAAGCCCGAGAAGCTAGAAAAGCAAAAGGGAGTTGCATTCCATGCCAAGGAAGAGCCAATCAAGTGGAGAAAGAAATTCCATCGAGAAGCTCCTAGCGAAGAAGATGAGCAAGAAGATGCAAGTGGAGAAGAAATTGAGGAACTTGCCGAGCAATTCAAAGCCTTCCTCAAATGCAAGCATGGTAAGTCTTTGTCAAAGTTTGCCTCCAATTCTAACAAGGTTCCTACTTGTTACACTTGCAGTGGAAAAGGTCACTTGTCCACCGAATGCCCTTCCAAACCCATTAAAGAAACTTACAAGGGCAAAGGGAAGAAGCATTGGAAAGGAAGGTCCAGTCCAAAAATCACAAAAAGGGACTTGTCGGGACCTTTGATGATTCGAGTGAGGACACTTCTTGTACTGAAGAAGAGGATACAAAGGAGGATGCTCACACATGCTTTGTAGCCATGGATGTTCCTACTCCAATTCCCTCCGGATTAAACGAAGAAGAGTTAGATGCTTGGCTTGATGCATACAACTCCTATGAGGATTCGCGCCTTGCGGCTAAGGAGGAGAAGTCATCATCAAGCTCTTGCAAGAATGATGATGATGAAGTTGTTGAGATTGAGGAAGAAAAGATCTCATATGAGGAGCTCAAGTTCAAATTTGACTTGGCCTCTGAAAAGGCAAGTAAGTGCATCGACTCTTATGATAAAATGAAAGCTAAACATGATAATGCTATGAGTAGGGTGCATGAGTTAGAATCTGCAAGTGTAGTTCATGATGAAAGGCATGTTTATGACACTTGTGAGAAAGACACACTTCTTTCTCAAGTTAAGGAATTGAGCCTTTCTAATGAAAATTTCATTGCTCAAAACCTTAGCTTAGATGCTCACATTCAACAACTTACGTTGAAATGTGAAGAGAAATCCCGGAAGCTCATAAGCTTTGTGTATTCTAGGGATTCACTCCACGATTTGTTGGAAAAACAACATCCGGCAAATCATAGAGGAGGTTTGGGTTATGTTCAAAATGTGGTTCCCAAATCCACCTCTAATTCTTCCTTTGGTGCAAATTCAAGAAATATTGCTAAAGCACCTAAGAAGAATCACCATGCTCTCTTGTACAACAATAACACTCACAAGAAGCATGTAGATCACAAGGTGATGAGGAAAAATGAAGAATCTTCATTTTTTGCTAAGAAGCAAAATCCTCATTCTTGGCATGCTAAGAAACTTGTTTCTACACTTAAGCATGCCACATCCTTCCCTCTTGCTAAGGCAAAACCTTTGCCTAGGAAATCCTTGAGATTATGGATTCCCACTAAGACTAGTGTGCAAGAGAGAGATAGTTACATCAAATCTCTAGTTAGGGATGTGATCACCTCGTGTGATTATGTTAGGAAATCAAACTCCTCTTGGGTTTGGTTACCTAATGTTTAGGTTCCTCACACATTTGCATTTTGCATGGGTATTATGCTTCTATGTTTATTTTATGCATACCCATTGATTGTGTGTGTTTCATGATTTTGAAAATATTTTTTCAAATTTATTTTTTTCATGAAAATTGGGACCTTGGGGTTTATTGACATACATGCATGATCCATGTGTATGTCAATGGGGGAGTTAATATAATGTATGTTTAAATTATTTTAAGACATATTTTAACTCTCATTTCGGAGGTTTTTGTTTTGAGATCATTGTTTACATTTGGTTATTTTTGGTCTCAAACCAAACCTCTTGTCTATTGCCAACTTGTTTCATATCTCATTTTTTTGGCAATATTCGTGTGTATCTTTGAAGCTTGATTTTTCCATTTCTATTGCTTTGATACACTTAAAGCCCATGGCTCCAATAATTAATTGGTATTAGATCCTAGAAGTCAAAGTTGACCATTTCTATGATCTAGGGGGAGCATGGGATAGTGAATTGATACCCACTAAATTTTATATTTGGTATCATACACATCTTTCTTTTCTTGCGTATTGTCACATCTTGGTTAAGATGATAAAGGGGGATGTTTTTGATGTCCACCTTTTTGACGATGTCAAGGGGAAGAGATATATATGCATTATGTGATCATATCTATAGGGGGAGAGATATATATACATATGCATATGGGGAGAGATATCTCTATAGGGAAGAGATACATGGGATTAGATAAACCATTCATGTTTGCATGATTTTATACTTTACAATTGGTTTATGTAATCCATGCCTATTATATGTCACCATGTTGTTATTGGTTATAAGTATTTACCTTAGTGTAGCTCATTCTTTAATTGGTGCATATAAGTAGGGGAGATCACTAGCTTTGTGCTTTAATTCTTTATGATTTACATAATGTGTGTCATCATCAAAAAGGGGGAGATTGTTGAGTATTGGTGTTTCATACCCATCTTATTTTGATGATGATCACAACATTATGTTGTTGCTAATGAATCTCATGTTTTAGTCTCCCAGTTTATTTCAAGGATATCTTTCTTGGAGACTAATCACTTGGTGTAAGGATGGACATCATGTGAAGAAGGGCCAAAGTTTGGACTCAAGGAGTGCCAAAGCTTGAAGATGATGGAGAGCAATCAAGGCATCAAGATTGAAGACTTAGACTCTTTTGAAAGCATTGTAATTCATGTAATTTACTTTATTGCTTTCTCTCTCTTTTGAGTCTAGGGTTGATGTAATGCCTTGCTAGATGGTTTACTCATTCATGCTCATACATTTAACCATCTTAGTGAACCTTAGGATTATCATAGAATCCAACCCAATAGGTTCACTTCTTCTGTCAGTCGCCTGTTGATGGAAACACAGTCGACTGGGTGATTTCCAGTCGCCTGTAGATCCTTCTACAGTCGCCTGATATGCACTGCTCAAGTCAACATTTCTATTGACTCAAACTTGAGCTTTACGCACAGTCGCCTGTCAATCAGTTCCAAGTCGCCTGTATATTTACAGTCGCCTAAGATTTGGCCAACAGTCGCCTGTCTAGCGTAAGTGCAATCTCTGCATCTCTTTGTCTTCTCTCCATACTTTACAGTAGTCGACTGATGAAGAATATACAGTCGCCTGACTATTCGACAGTCGACTGTAGTATTAACACCAGTCGCCTGTGCAAAGAATTGGAGAAAGAGTGCAGCTCTCTGTTTCGATCCATTCCCTGCAGCAGTCGTCTGCTGAAGGATTAACAGGCGCCTGTCTTGTTTGTCAGTCGACTGTATTGACTTTGTCAGTCGACTGTCCTGGCTCAGATTATGGCCGTTGGATAATTTCTAGCCGTTGATCAGTCGACTGTCTTATGATCATCAGTCGACTGTTCCTGTCATTTTCACCCAGTTTCTAGCCGTTGCAGATTTGATTTTCTGGCCGTTTCTTTGGGTTTTTGGGCTTGATATAGGTTTCCTATATATATGAGTGTGCTGCCATTCTTGAGAATTCTTGACAACATTTGATAAACTCTTGATTCTATAGAAAATCTCAAGAGATCAATAAGCCACTCTCAAGCTCCCTCATTTCCCTCTATTTGAGCATTCATCTTTCTTCATGCATTGAAGTCCAGCTCAAGGGAAATCATCCAAGTGCTCTCAAGCATATTCTAACACTTGGAGATCCTCTTCCATGCCTTGCATTCATTCATGAGTAAGCATCTCAAGGCATAGGTAAGAGTATTTACTTTACCGGGTGTAAATTGTTTTCCTTTTCTCTTTGTGGGACTAGGACTTTCTCTCTTTGTGGGAGTTTCTCTCTTTGTGGGAGATTGTCTTTTTGTGGGACTTAGGTTACTCTCTTTGTGGGAGTAACTCTCTTTATGGGAGTTTAGTGTCCTAGTGTAGGGCTAACCCTAATTCTCTTAGTGGGAGTTAGTGATTCTCTGGGTGGGAATCTTGATCCTTGTGTAGGATTGGTTGGGTCCTTGTGTAGGGCATAAATCCTCTTTGTGAGGTATCTCTTTGTGGGATTTGTATTCACTTCTCTGTGTGGGAATATAGTGAATATTGGTGTGGCTGGATGTACCCAAGTTTGGGGAACCAGGGTAATTCTTTGTGTTTGCGTTTGGATTGATTGTGCCATTGAATTCCTCTTGCATTTATAATTCCGCATTTGCAAGTTAAATTTTATTTGGACAATTTTATTGCCATTACACTATTCATCCCCCCCTCTAGTGTACATTGTTAGTATTGCAAGGGTTAGACGATCCCTACAACTTCCACTTCCTTCTAATCGGCATACTATGAAGGAGACCATCCCGTTTGCACCGCTGCTCCCCAAGTTCAAAATCCCACTTGTGTAGCTGTACGACGACACAACTGACCCATGGGAACATATCTGCCGATATCAAAGCGTGATGGAGTTGCATGGAGCAGATGAACCCTACCTCTGTCGTGCCTTCCAAACAAATTTGACCAAGGTGACTGATGTTTGGCTTCAGATTTAAACCCGGAGGCGTGACTCACTGCAAGTGTACGGTTATGTAGTAAAGATAAGAATGTCAAACTTTGGGGAGCAGTTGTTTAGTATTTAGTTTGAGTGAAGTAGGAGAATACATGGTCGGGGTTGTCACGAGAAAATGGTTGTCACTATTGATTGGTTTTAACGAGATTTTAATAAATTTAGGGCAATCAGGAACCCCCGCTAGGTCTTTCGAGCTTGGACACTAGGTTAAGAATCCTTTTGTTGAATTATAAGTTAAGTTGGGAATGTCATATCCGAGAATGAGAGCAAGTAGTCAACTCTCGTTGTCCTACTCGTCAAACGTATCTTTATGTTCAACTCCACTCTCGTGATAGGCCTCGCGTAAGGATACGTGCATTACGCTTGACACGATTCCAGTATCACAACCCGCATCCATTCTCATGGACTGAGGTTGGGATAATACACTATAATTGGTTCTAGTAGTCGGAGTACTCTCGTAGTCACCGACTAATGAAGTAGGGGTTGGTAATGACCCCCTAATGCACGCGTCACTCTCGTGATTACGAACCCTAGAAAGCATCTACTAAACATAATCAGATTTGTGTGTATTTTCCCTAGCCCTAGAGTCGTTCTCACGGTCCTCCAATTCCAGAGCTAATCCCCCAAAATCTAGGTTCAAACGACCATAGTGTAATCCTAGGTTCACTCAACGAAGGATAACCTAGCATTCAATCCCTAGGATCCTAGGGTTCATCCCTAAACTCTAGAAATGCACTACTCAGACATGGCAATAGAAACAATAGTCAAAACGATATTAAAAACAATCCCAGACATCACTAACATAGCAAATTTGATATCAAAGGGACGAAAATGAAAAAAATATCACAAATATATATAAATAACGAATTTCTAACCGTTCACAATGGATCGAAATGTAGCAAAAGATAAAGGTTCTACATTCTCCAAAGCGACGGCTCACAAAAGTTTAAGCAAAACAAAGTGTAATTAACCATAATTAGATTGTTCACTTATATACAAACCACTAAAATTCACGGATATCCAAAAATTCAACCTAAAACCCCAATAAGAAACCCGTTATCTATAATCTGGCAGCCTGACGCTCGGTCGAGCGCCATAGAGCTCGGTCGAGTGCCCTCTTTGCACTTAACTTCCTGAGTCTGGTAAAGGAGGTAGCTCGGCCAAGCGCGCCCTAGCACTCGGCCGAGCGCCATCTTGGTGCTCCAACTCCTTGGTCTTGGCAAAAGAAGTGGCTCGATCGAGCGGGGTAGCCGCTCGGTTGAGCCAAGTTGACAGAGAAATTTGGCCATCTTCGGGGGGAGCTCGCTTGGCCGAGTGCATGGGCCATTCAGTCGAGCTAAATTAACAGAGAATTCCAAGGCAAAACTTTGTCTCTTCAGTGGAAGGTCGATCAGCCGAGTGCGGTGACCGCTCGGTCGAGCTAAATTGACCGAGATATTTATGCCATTTGTAGATGGGGTCGCTCGACCGAGCGGCCTCCTGCCTGTAAGCTTCTTTGCCATCACCTTTTTTCCATTCTTTCGTGACATCTGCTCGGCCGAGCGGGATAGCCGCTCGACCGAGCAACCTGGAAACTCAGCAGATCATCTTTAGGCTCCTCTTTCCTTTCTTTCTTTCTCTCCTTTCTTTCTTCCTTTCTCCTCTTGATTCTTCTCTAGCAGCTTCAATATGACGCCATTGATACTCTGGTATCGCTACTTGTGTCTGTTGTCCAATATAACTCCAAATCGCGCCAAAGTTTTTGAAAATCCACAAAACACTACGAGAATAAAATATATCGTGAAATACGTGATAAAGTATAGAAAAGTGAACTTTGGGCGATCAATATGTGATGAAAACATGCAGTAAAGAGATGGAATATATAGACACATTAAAATCCCCCAAGCTTACCTCCTATTCGTCCTTGAGAAATATTGAGTATTGGACTTCTCCCTACTTGGTTTTGATGATGAGCAAACATAAATACGTGTGACTAATTCTCTTCATGCAGTTAATTCATTACCTAAGCTAATCATGAAGATCAATTGCAATGGATGACACTCAAGGATTAATCAAAGCTCAAAGAGTTGAAGATTGGGTGATCAAGATAAAAATAGAAGCTTCAAAGACTTCAAGATCATCCAAGAGAGAAGAGAAGCTATAATTCAATGTAAATATTTTTATTCTCTTTATTATTTCTCATTAGAATGAAGCCTTGAAGTAGAGTAATGTTGGAGCACTCACACATCACTCAATCTAGACTAGGAATTCATTATAATCCATTTCCTACGACTCTAACTCTTATTTCCTGAAGTTGTGCATTTTAGGCTTTTAACAGGCGACTACTGAACATTTGTCAGGCGCTTGTCTCTTTACAAGCGCTTGTAATTGTTCTACAATCGTCTGTTATGCACACACTTTTGACTTGGTATTTTGGGTTTTCTTTATTCAATTTTAACATGCAACTGTTGTACAAGGTACAGGCGCCTGAACTTTGTTCTACAGTCGCATGTATCATCTTGCCCAAAGATCCCAAGTTTTGTCATCTTTCTTACGTGTGCAATCAGACGACTGCTGTTGGTTTCACCGTCACCTTCCAATGGCACAGGTGCCTGTGTGTACCACATCAGTCGCATGTCCACCCTTGCCCAGATCTTTCATTTTGTCAAGTTTCGCACTTGTGCACATAGACGACTGTAGTTGGTTTACCAAATGTCTACCCATGGTATAGGCGCTTGTGGATAACACATCAGTCATCTGTCCTTGCTGCCCAGAATTCTTGAGATTTGTCAACATTCGCACTTTGCCACTCAGACGTTTGTTGATGGTTTCTCAGGCGCATGTCTGTTTTCAAGCGCATGTCCAACCTTCATCAGTCGCCTGTCCTACGTGGTAAGTTACTGTTTGAATTCTCACCTACCCTCTAACACAGTGCAGTAGGCGACTGTCTGTTATTCATCAGTCGCTTGTCCTGCCTGTAAAACAAATCCTTTGGGATTTTCCATACGGATTTTGAAGGGGATTTTGGGTATTTTGTTTGAGGGTCTTAGAGAACTTATAAATGGGCATGCTACTGTCTATTGAGAGTCTCTTAGCTATTCAAGCATTCATCTCAAGCTCTCAAGGAATCAAGCTCTCTTCCTCAAATCAAAAGCCCTAGATTTCAACTCTAATCTTGTCTTCCAACTAGAACCATTTCTAATCCTCTAGCTTTGGTGAAGACAAGTACAATGGCTACTATTCTCTTCTAGGAAGAGATCAACACACTCCAATCACTTTGCTCCTTCAAGTTCTACTTCAAGGCATAGGTGATTTGTAAGTATAATGTCGAATTTCATAACTTTCGTAAATTAGTTTTACTCTCAGTTTGTGAGAGTGGTTTGCTTGATCACAAGTTGTGGGATTCAAGGACATTAATCTTGTATAGAGTACACTTATAGGGTTGCTACAAGTGAGTTGAAAGGAAAACTCAAGCTAGGGTTTTATCTTGAGCATCTGGGTGGTATCCCAGGTGGTAGGGACGTAGGATTACCATGAATAAGTCGGTTTTGACTTGGGTAATCTGAACCCTTGAACATCCTTGTGTTTGATTGTTCATTTTTGTTTATTCATAATTCCACATCTTTGTTGGTTAGGATTTTAATTAGTCGTAATTGTCTTTTTAATTTTATAAACACTATTCAACCCCCCTTCTAGTGTTTTCCTCATAGCACAGGGTCCTTACAATTGGTATCAAAGCGCAAGGTTATAGCTATGGCATCCAACAACAACATCGTTCCTCCACTTAGTTCCTACAACAACCATGATCATGATGGTGCTTCTTCTGTCTTCGAAGGACAATCTACAGTTTGTCCTCCATGTTTCAATGGCACGAATTTCGGCTATTGGAAGTGTCGGATGGAGACGTTCCTTAGGAGTGCTTCTCTATGTAGAATCCTCCAAAAGGAATACGTAGAGCCTACGAAAGAGGATTTTGACAAATGGACTCCCGTCGAGATGTTCGCAGAGGTGAACAATGGCAAAGCAATGAACGCTCTTCATTGTGCTTTGGATCCCATGAGTTCAACAAGATATGCACATGTAAGAGTGCATATCAAATATGGAACCATTTCATCGTTACCCATGAAGGGACCAACAAGGGAAAGTTGTCAAAGTTATATGTTGCAATACAAAACTTCGACATATTTCAAATGTAGGAAGATGAGAACATTGCCTCAATGTATGCTCGCTTCACCGGCATCACCAATAAGCTTGAAGCTCTTGGACAGACATACTCACAACAAGAGAATGTGAGGAAGATCATCATATCAACGACCTCAAAATGGGAGAGAAGAGTAATTGCTATTGAGGATGTCAATGACAAGAAGAGATACACCGTGGTGAACCTCATCAGTACTCTCATGTCTTATAAACTGAGAAGGGATAACCGATTGAAGATATAAGGAATGATGAAGCCAATGGAGGCAAAGAAGCAAGCATTACCATTCAAAGCTACCTCTTCATCATTCGATAGTGATGAGTCTGATAACAAGATGGATTTGGAAGACATGTCACTCATGGCAAAGAAGTTCAAACGCTTCTTTCGCAAAGGTAAATTTCCATCCAAATCCAAATTTGATTCCACTAACAATTCTTCATCTCTTTGTTTTAAGTGCAACAAGCAGGGGCACATCAAGAAGGATTGCCCAATGCTAAAGAACAAGGAGAAGTGGAAAGCACAGAAGTACCACAAGTCCGACAAATACAAGAAGGATAAGAAGAAATGACTCATTGGTACTTTTGATGATTTGATCGGGGATTCTTCAAGCGAATCCGAGGATAAGAAGGGAGAGCATACACACATGTGCTTCATGGCACGTGATGATACACTCTTCAATAGAAGCTCTAGTGAGAGTGATGAACCCGATGTAAATATGGATGAACTTCGTACTCTAATGAAGAAGTATTTTCTAAGTATCAATCTTTTATGCTTAAATATATTAAGTCTAAGGAATTAAATGCTAGTAAGTCATCCATGCCATTCATCACCAACAATGACACCATTGTTGAAACACTCGCACTTGAGAAAGCAATTTGTTTTCTCAAAATAGCTCATTGAGAAATGAGGTGAATTCCCTCAAATCTCAATTAAATCATGTATCTCTTGAAGATAGTGATGATCTTCTATCGCAAAACACACAATTGGGTATTGAGAATAAATCTCTCAAAACCCAAGTGCACGAGCTCACCACACGTGTGTCCACCTTGGACACTTCTATTTCTTCTCTAAAGGAGAAATATGAGCTCATGTCCTCCCAAGTTAAAATATTTAACAAAGTGAAAAAAAATTGGATGAGTTACTTTCAAACCAATTTTCGGCCACATATCGTGTTGGACTTGGTTATTCGAAAGCAAATGCATCCAAATCACGCACCTCCTATAGTGGTGTCACTACAGATTTTGTGAGGCCATCTTCCGGTGCATCCACGAGTAGTGACCAAAACACTTTGGCTAGCAAACCTACCAAGAAGGTCACCACTTCACACACTCCCTCTTTTTCTAAGAAACCCACCAAGCGTGGAAATCAAAAGAAGGGACATGCTTTCATGTACACCAACATTCACCCACATAGGAACACTCCTACTACACGTGTGAACGCATATGATGATTTTTATGCACCACACACATGGACACATGCAAACCCACTCATAAGAAAAACTCATGCACGTGCTCCTACACATTCATATGCTCATACACATCATCCTCATATGTATGCTCATCCATATCCACTACATCTTATGTATGCTCCATAAGCACTACAACATATGCATACTCCACATTTTTCATATAACCCTTATGTGAATCATGCATGTCCACCTCCATTTTCCTATGTTAGAGCTCATGCTCCTAAGCATCATGCACTAAAGAGACAACAAACTTATGTGCATGCAACTAGAAAAAGGAATCCTTAAACATACACAATTTGGAGTCCTAAGGACACTAGCATTCATAATAGGAATGCTTAGGTAAAATCATATTTTAAAGATGTTGTAAATTGTGATAACTATGTTGGGAAGCCAAAGTCCATTTGGACTTGGTTTTCAAAGGGCTAATCTCCTTGGACCCAACAAGCTTGTGTACCATGAGCTTATGGTATAATATGTCGATACCCAAGAAAAAGAAACAGAGCAAAAAAAGCAATATTAGCTCTAAGAAAAAAGGATGAATTCTCGATAGCGGTTGCTCCAAGGACATGACGACACAACTATTATGGCATCGCCGTTTTAAGCATGTTCATTTTAAGCATCTATATAAACTAGCTAAGCATGATTTAGTTAAAAGTTTTTCGAAAATATCTTTTAATAAGAAAAGCTTTTATGATTCATGTCAACGCGAAAAACTCTGTAAATCTTCATTTAAACTTAAAGATGGCATTACTTCTAAGAGGCCCCTAAAACTACTTCATTTAGATTTATTTGGGCCTACTAGAGTTGCAATTTTAGGATATGCACATTATGGATTAGTCATTGTTGATGACTTTCTAGATTTACATGGGTATCATTTTTAACTAATAAAAATGAAACCTTTGATGAGTTTACCAATTTGCCAAGAAAACTCAAAATCTCTTAGGAACCACCATTATCACTAATCGTAGTGATCATGAAGGGGAATTTGAGAATGATCTTTTCTCTAAATTTTGTAACTCACAATTTCTCCTTTCCTCGCGCATCACCATAAAATGGTGTTGTTGAGAGAAAGAATAGGACTCTTATCGAATGTGAACGCACAATGCCCCATGATAGTCATCTTGGACTTCAATTTTGGGCGAAGGCAGTGCACACAACATGTTATATGCTTAATAGGATCCTAGTGAGGCCACGTACAAACAAAACTTGTTTTGAACTATTTTATGATAAAAAGCCTCAAGTTAAATATTTTTGAGTTTTTGGTTCAAAATGTTTTATTAAGAACAGGTTTAGTAATTTTGATAAGTTTGAGCCAATATCTGATGAAGGAATTTTTGTTGGATATTCCATACGTAGCAAAGCCTACCGGATATACAACAAAAACACTTCAACGATTGAGGAATCATTTCACGTTTCTTTTAGTACAGATTTTTATTTACCTCACGTTGATGATGATAGAGTAGATGTTTTATATGATTCAATTAGTAATGTTAAAATTGATGATGTTATTAAGACTAAAAATACTAATGAAAATGTTCAGATTGTTCCTAGTGACCCAGGTATTCCCAAAGGTTATCCAACCGTTCGTGACCACCCACATGAATAAATAATTGGAGATATTAGAGTGGGTGTCCGAACAAGGCCACTGATTGATGAATTCTCTCATTGAGCCAAAGATCATCCAATAGGTATGTTAAGATAGCTCTAGGATCGTAGCAATGGAACAGGAACTCATGCAATTCAAAAGAAATGAAGTTTGGGAGCTTGGTCCTTTACCTAGTGGTCATCAAGTCATTGGGACCAAATGGATATTCAAGAACAAGACGGACGAGAATGAAGTCATCACAAGGAACAAAGCAAGGTTAGTAGTTCAAGGCTACCGACTGACGTGCGTTTATATTTCATATATTTACGCACGTTTTCTTCCGTGTTTCTCCGTATTTTCTGTCGTCTTTTATTCGTTTTCTCGTGTTTTCTTGTATTTTCTTGTTTTCTTTCACTTTTCCATGTTTTTTGTATATTTGCAGGAATTTACAGCATTTGGGACATAAAACGACGATATTCTGAGTCCCCGGAGCAACGGGAGGAGTCACGCGTGATCCAGGGGTCAAACGACCAAGATTGCCACTTTTCAGCCCCCACCCGATCGGTTGGACACAGCCAACCGATCGGGTGATGCATGCGTGTCTGACCCGGACTGAAGCTGGAGCAAAGCGCAAGGTCAACCAATCGGTTCGCCGACCGGTTCATCCCAACAGAGTTCTCGGGAAAATGGAGCTGGATTCCAACCGATCGGGTGACCTTCACCCGATCGGTTCATCTGTAGACGATTACTCCGAAGGACAACCCGATCACACCACCCGCTTTCCTCTGCGCCCGGTTGATGCTCCCGAAGGCGACGGCCGAAGCAACAAGCCGCTCACCCGATCGGTTGACATTTCAACCGATCGGGTAGCCTTTTCGTCCCCTTTCGTGCACCGCTGCTCATTCATTGAAGATCTGTTATCATTCCAGAAGGATTTTGGGTGATCTCTTATTTTTCTAGCGTCGACATCGTCGTTAGCTTTCCAACGATAGGTCGCATGCCCAAATCCGATTTTTCTGGATTTGTCTGGAATTTTCTGAGCGCAGCTATGTGCTGAAACTGGCTGCAGTCTGGAATTTCATTTCACCCGATCGGTTGACTTGTCAACCGACCGGGTGAGATCTGTTTCTGTGAATCTGAGCTCTCTGTTTATTCCACCCGATCGGGTGAGTTTCCACCCGATCGGGTGGGCCTTTTTTGACAGTTCTGAACCCGACCCAAGAGGGTTTTTGAGGGGTTTATAAATAGAGGTTGAGGGCACGACTTGGGGGAATTCTCCTCTTGTTTTTTAGGGCTTTTTCAGCCCCTTTGTTGGAAGGCTTAGGGTAGATTAGATTAGGTCTTTGCTCAATAAATCTTGTACCGGATTGTTGGATTCGAATCAAGATAAGTATTTTTCTTCTCTCATTTTCTATTGTATTGTGTTGTTTTCATTTTGCTCTATGGTGAATGTTTGTATGTTATTTGTTTTGCTTGTTTTTATGTTTCTCACCATGGAGTAGTGTTGATGAACCCTAATACGGGTTAGGGTAGGATTGATGCTTGGCTGTTTCATTTGACTTGGTTGCATGGCATGTGTTCGATGAAATGTTTCAATGGGGATTTCTAGCAATCTGAGTCCAATTCGTATGGCAACACACTAGATGTGTTGGGGATTGGGGTCCGGTGCTTGTCCAGTCAAGATCCGCTTCGATGTATTGCTAGAAATCACATTCGACCTATTTGGCCATTAGGGTTACGCGGGGGTGTTTCATTGTCATCGGCGGGAGAAAGACCGCCTTTGACCGTCGGGCCAAGGGGGAATAAACTTGGCGGTTGACTCCCTAGCCATAGCTCACGCCCCCAGCGTAGACATCGAGTCCTAGCGCGCGGGAGCGGCTTGGACAACGTGTTGGGAGATATCATTATGGCCTTAATGCTCCCGGTTGCGGAAGGTGTTAATGGACATGGGAATGCCCACCGTCCAGAACCGGGTAGGCCTAGCGTGCTTGGCACCGACCGGAATATCGGGACATGGATGCTAGGTACCACCTTTTGGGGCAATGTCTCACCCTGGGTCAAGTCAAATGCCAAGTGTCATGAGTGCTCTAGCCCGTGTTAGCGGGGATTCATTTCGTGTCTTTTTCATTTCTTTCCCTTATTCCTACACTTCCACCCATATCATCCACGTAGCTAGCACGCGACCTAGGCGAGGCTAGTAGCCACTCAAGCCATCCACCTCCCTGAGTTCGATAAACACGCACCCTACACTAACCGTGCACTTGCGGTAAAACGACACCGCGCCCATACCGTAAACGGGGCGTCGGTCAAGTTTTTGGCGCCGTTGCCGGGGAGGCGTTCGGTTTGATATTAGCTTAGCTTGGGTTCGTTATACTACGCATAAATACACAAAAAAAAATTTCTTTTTAAAAAAAATATTCAATAACCAAGAAATTTTTCCCCCACCATTATATTATCTTTTTGTTATTCTCTTGTACTATTGACGCTCCTCTCTAGTTTTCTTACTTTTGTTGTCCAGGTATCTTTGATATTATGTGGAGATCAAATTTCGATGCTCAACTGGGAGGATACGATCCTTATCCAGTAGTGGTTTGTGAGACTTGTGGGATGGCGGGGCACGTGTATTATGATTACCCATTTACGCTTGAGAGCCTCCCCCCACTCCAAGGCCAAACATTTTCCCACAACCTTAGCCCAAACACCTCCCATCCATTTCCTCAACCTTATACCCCTCCACAAACACAAGAAGAATCAAGCCTCGTGTCTCTCCTTGAAAGTGCCATGTTTAACCAAGGCCAAATATTACAAAACTTAATGGTACCAATCACCGAGCCGACACCGAGGAGAGGGGATGAAGGAGAGGATATACCCACTTTCATGGTTGAGACCACCATGCCATCGGCCACCATAGACACATCTCAAGCCGATACCCCATTTTTCCATCACTACCACTTGGATGACGAAGCATTTTTTGATGATGATAGTGAGGATGGGGAGATTTATCTAGGATCTGTGGGAGAGATTTCTTGTCTTGATTTGGATACCCCACATGAGTCCTATGAGAGCACTGAGGGGTTTATAGAGATTATGCATACCGGCGAGGAGGATGTGCGTGAGAACGAGGACACGATGACCACATACGAGGGGTCCGCTCCACATCCACCTCCACAGCCATCTCTGTCATAGCTTCCTCCTTGGTCGGTGGTCAACCATGAGGATGTCATTCAAGACATCGGGCAGATGGTGGAGTATGAGCATATCATCGAGGAGGACGTGCATGAGGGCTTGGATACGATGGTCCACTCCATGGAGCCCGAGTCACATCTACCTTTACCGTCGCTCTCCACTTCTTCTGCGGCTAAGCATCTACTTGAGCATATTGCCCCTATTCAGGGAGATTTTCATACTCACTCTCACTCCACTTTTGAGTCTCGCTTTTCACTTCCTATTTCTTTAGACTCGTATATATTTGACACACCATATCTCTCACAGGACACAGGATCTATTTCCCTTGAGGTATGATGCGGTGTGTCACCACCTGGAGAGTCACTTCTCATGGAGAGCGAGGATTTGGTCGTCGCTAGTACAGAGGATAGCGACCCATTCTCAGGGAGTATTCGTCACCCTTTTATTATTTTTCCATCTTATGTTGACGATTATCTCTGGGATACATTTATTTTGGGAAATAATTTCTTGCCATGTACTAATGCACCTCGTCCTTTGCAGGTCACAAGTGGACACCTACGAGGGATGCTTGGAGGTGCATTGCTTGGGTCCATTGGCACACGTGGCACAGCGCTTCTGGCGGAGCCACAGAAGGAGCAGTTAGAGCAGCTACCTGCCCCACTTCAGATCTTGGATCCGCCTATGCTCAGGTGTATCCTAATCCAGTAGTGTAAAAATTTACCGCTTTCTAGTTTAGATTTGAATAATCTCGTCTCCTCTCATTAGCGAGGGGAGCGTATCTAGGATTTGCTTTTGCATCTTAATAACCCTTCATGTCGTGCCCTTATATCATTTCACCCTCATCCTCTTCCGAGGAGAATGAGCACACCGTCCATCCTGCATTTTGATTTCTTTCTTTTCTTTTCCGATCTTCCCCTTACATATTTCTGCATCACATTGATCATATCATTTCGCTGGCATTGTCATGTTTAGCTTGGGAGAACTCGATTTGTGTGCATGTTTTTGCGTGTCGTTGTTGTGTGTCTGTGTCTAGGTGTTCTTTTGTCGCGATTTATATCTTTTATTTGAGTGTTTCTTTTTCTTTATTTTTTTAGTTTCGCTCATGTGTTTTTCGTGTTTTTCTTTTTTTGTGTCGGTGCGTAACTTCCCCCCATTTTCATTGCCCTCCCGTATTCACTACTATTGCATTGAGGACAATGCAAGTTTTAGTTTGGGGGAGTCGCACTTCGTGTGTCATTTGTCTATTTTTCTTCGCTATTTGAGTCGTTTTTCTCCTCCTTTTTCTTTTTCTTTTTATTTTCTTCTTTTTATCTCTTTCTCCTAGAGATGACCCCATATGATGAATTGCCACATGATCACACACATACTTAGGATAGCTTCGATAATCACATTCACTAACCCTAGGAAGCCGAGTCCCTTTGCATTTCACACTTTGTGGGTCCACTTTGCTTCTATGTGAGTCGTGTGTCATGTCTAGCTTATAGTGTGCTTCTACTTTGTGATGTTGATTTATATACCTACCCTTGGTTGACCCCTAGATTATCATGCTTCGATATTGAATATGCGGTATTTGCTTCTAATGTCTGCTTCTATATGCATGCTATATATATATATATATATATATATATATATATATATATATATATATATATATATATATATCGTATACTTCATTTCGCATGTGTCAGGATTCCACAATTAAGGACTAGGATAACCCATTTGGCCCATGCTCTAACTTGCGAGAAATATTTCCTTTGCCCAAGTGTTTAGATTCCGATTTCTTTTTTATTTTACTTGGTGCAAATCCCCTCGTCGTGTACCATTCTCCCACTTGGGAGAGTACACATGTATATATCCCAATATCCAAAAATCCAAAAAAAAGGAGAGAATAGAAAAACCCAAAAAGAAGAGAAAAGAAAAGAAAGAAAAAAATTGTATAGCCAAAAATCCAAAAAAATATACAAATACCCAAAACCCAAAAAAATTCTCGTGTGAATATCTTTTCCTACTTGCCGAGAATAAAGGGAAGGCGAGAATTTGCACCGAGTGTTCTACTCCACATCATCTCAACCCCATCGTTTTCGAAAACACTTGGCTTAGGAACTTTTTAGCTATTATCTAGGCTTTAGTGTGGTGATTTCCCTAACCCTAGTTGTGGAGCCCCTGACGCATGATATGTTTCGATTCTCTCTCTCTCTTCTCATGCATGCTTGAACTATATATTCACCGCTTTATTCAATTTGAATCGATATTTGGGTCATTTCCTGTATTTGTGTATATCGAGCTTTATCGCACATCGTAGATAGTGACACGGACTGCTAGCGCACGACCACACTCACTCGCGCTTCACCACGTGGGCCCACGGCATTTGTCTGGACTCGTATTCCTTAGTTTAGTGATGTGATTTGGTGTTTGGTTGCTTGGTGTGTCATTTTTGACTTTGTTGGCCCTGACGGGCGATCTAGGATATAGAGTTTTCTTTTTCTCTCTTTCTCTCTATTTTCTCCCTCCGAGCTCCTACTCTCACTCGTCTTCCTCGAGGACGAGGAAGAGTACAGCTTGGGGGATTTTGACGAGCGTTTATATTTCATATATTTGCGCACGTTTTCTTCCATGTTTCTCCGTATTTTCCACCGTCTTTTATTTGTTTTCTCGTGTTTTCTTGTATTTTCTTGTTTTCTCTCACTTTTCCATGTTTTTTGTATATTTGCAGGAATTTACAGCATTTGGGACATAAAACGACGATATTCTGAGTCCCCGGAGCAACGGGAGGAGTCACGCGTGATCCAGGGGGTCAAACGACCTAGATTGCCACTTTTCAGCCCCCACCCGATCAGTTGGACACAGCCAACCGATCGGGTGATGCATGCGTGTCCGACCCAGACTGAAGCCGGAGCGAAGCGCAAGGTCAACCGATCGGTTCGCCGACCGGTTCATCCCAACAGAGTTCTCAGGAAAATGGAGCTGGATTCCAACCGATCGGGTGACCTTCACCCGATCGGTTCATCTGTAGCCGATTGCTCCGAAGGACGACCCAATCACACCACCCGCTCTCCTCTGCGCCTGGTTGATGCTCCCGAAGGCGACGGCCGAAGCAACAAGCCGCTCACCCGATCGGTTGACATTTCAACCGATCGGGTGGCCTTTTCGTCCCCTTTCACACACCGCTGCTCATTCATTGAATATCTGCTATCATTACAGAAGGATTTTGGGTGATCTCTTATTTTTCTAGCGTCGGCATCGTCGTTAGCTTTCCAACGATAGGTCGCATGCCCAAATCCGATTTTTCTATATTTTTCTGGAATTTTCTGAGCGCAGCTATGTACTGAAACTGGCTGCAGTCTGGAATTTCATTTCACCCGATCGGTTGACTTGTCAACCGACAGGGTGAGATCTGTTTCTGCGAATCTGAGCTCTCTGTTTATTCCACCCGATCGGGTGAGTTTCCACCCGATCGGGTGGGCCTTTTTTGACAGTTCTGAACCCGACCCAAGAGGGTTTTTGAGGGGTTTATAAATAGAGGTTGGGGGCACGACTTGGGGGAATTCTCCTCTAGTTTTTTAGGGCTTTTTTAGCCCCTTTGTTGGGAGGCTTAGGGTAGATTAGATTAGGTCTTTGCTCAATAAATCTTGTACCGGATTGTTGGATTCGAATCAAGATAAGTATTTTTCTTCTCTCATTTCTATTGTATTGTGTTGTTTTCATTTTGCTCTATGGTGAATGTTTGTATGTTATTTGTTTTGCTTGTTTTTATGTTTCTCACCATGGAGTAGTGTTGATGAACCCTAATACGGGTTAGAGTAGGATTGATGCTTGGTTGTTTCATTTGACTTGGTTGCATGGCATGTGTTCGATGAAATGTGTCAATGGGGATTTCTAGCAATCTGAGTCCAATTCGTATGGCAACACACTAGATGTGTTGGGGATTGGGGTCCGGTGCTTGTCCAGTCAAGATCCGCTTCGATGTATTGCTAGAAATCACATTCGACCTATTTGGCCATTAGGGTTACGCGGGGGTGTTTCATTGTCATCGGCGGGAGAAAGACCGCCTTTGACCGTCGGGCCAAGGGGGAATAAACTTGGCGGTTGACTCCCTAGCCATAGCTCACGCCCCCAGCGTAGACATCGAGTCCTAGCGCGCGGGAGCGGCTTGGACGAAGTGTTGGGAGATATCATTGTGGCCTTAATGCTCCCGGTTGCGAAAGGTGTTAGTGGACATGGGAATGCCCACCGTCCAGAACCGGGTAGGCCTAGCGTGCTTGGCACCGACCGGAATATCGTGCCATGGACGCTAGGTACCACCTTTTGGGGCAATGTCTCACCCTGGGTCAAGTCAAATGCCAAGTGTCATGAGTGCTCTAGCCCGTGTTAGCGGGGATTCATTTCGTGTCTTTTTCATTTTTTTTCCCTTATTCCTACACTTCCACCCATATCATCCGCGTTGCTAGCACGCGACCTAGGCGAGGCTAGTAGCCACTCAAGCCATCCACCTCCCTGAGTTCAATAAACCCGCACCCTACACTAACCGTACACTTGCGGTAAAACGACACCGCGCCCATACCGTAAACGGGGCGCCGGTCACCGACCAAAAGAAGGTATTTACTTCGAAGAATCTTTTGCTCCCGTAGCTAGATTAGAAGCCATTAGATTAATTTTATCTTTTGCATCCCATAAGAATTTCAAACTTTATCAAATGGATGTCAAAAGTGCATTTTTAAATGGTTTTGTTAGTGACGAAGTTTATGTCTCTCAACCACCTGGTTTTATTCATAGAAAATTACCAAATCATGTTTTCAAACTAAAGAAAGCCTTATATGGGTTGAGACAAGCTCATAGAGCCTTGTTTGATAGCATTAAGACTTTTCTTTTGGATTTAGGTTTTAAAATGGGTGAAGTTGACTCTACTCTTTTCACTAAATATTATGAAAATGATATCCTTCTAATCCAACTATGTAGATGATATTATTTTTGGATCTACTAACTATGATCTTTACCAAGAATTTTCTAAATCTATGAAGGAAGAATTTGAGATAAGCCACATGGGTGAGCTCAACTATTTTTTAGGTCTTCATATTCGGTAAATGATGTGATTTTCATACACCAAACCAAGTACATCGGGGAGCTTATCAAGCGATTCGGGATGGAATCGTCTTCAAGCAAGAGGACTCTGATTTCGAATGAAAAAGTGTCATTTTCACCCCCTATTTCCTTGGGTTTTAACGTATATATTTCACATATAGGCTCTATATAGATCGTAATTGTGCAAAGTCCGTATATTAGATCTTATCACTTTTTATGCTTAAAACCCACTTCTTGTCACTAATTATTGCATTTCCTATTTTTCAGGATTTTTTGGAATTTATGGAGATTTATTGGAAGCAAGAAGAAGAGAAGAGGAATTCTGCAATGCCTTCTCTTGTGCAAAATTCTGATGTTATTCCAATGCATATTCCGGCCTCATGATATTTTACAGTTGAAGTTCGTGAATTCCCTATTCTAATGCATATTTTTCTAGAAATTTTGGAGGTAGGAGCAATTTACTGCATTTTTTAGAAGACAGGGTGACGGTGCCGTAACTTTCTGGGCTGGAAATTCTGCTATTCCCCTCTTGTACAGAATTCTGCTATCATTCCTGTGTATATTCCGGCCTAGTGATATTTTTTTGTCGTAGTACACTTTGTTACAGTTCCATCGCCACCTGGAACGAGCCATTCTGAGGTCGGATGATATTTCTAGAATTTTCGCAAGACATGGTGATGGTGCTAAAATTTTCTGCAGATTTGGGCATTTGTTGTGGGTTTGGACGCGAAATGACCCGTTCGGCTTATCTCCAGACCCATTTCGGCTGAAAACTATTTTAGGGCTTCTCCACCACTATTTTCCTCATTCCACTCTCCTTCTTCTTGATTCTTAGGGCTAGAGGCCATTGGAGAGGAGCAAGAAAGCTTGGAGGAGCACAATCATTGGATGAAAAGTTGTATTTTCTTAAGAGAAATCTTTGGTGATCTCTTCCCCTTATTTTGTGTATTTGATTTTTGTTATTGTAGTAATATTTGATGATAGTTTTTAGAGATGAAAATGTCTTTATTATTGCTATGAGTAGCTAGATCTCATTGTGTGTGGTTGTGTGGTGATGTTGCTTTCTTGGGCTATAGTTTTTAATCTTGCACGTTTTAATGATTATGTGGTAGGATTGATGAGATATACTTTGAGTTAGGGACCCTAGTGGGTATCCCTAGAGTGGAGTTTGCTTAGTGGTACCGCTCTTGTATGCTTGGTTATTTATTATCTCAACTTTTCATACCATACTTTCATTGCACACCAAGTGTTTAATAAAATGCCACATCCACCGATTGCTCATTCCGTAGCCGAAAAGACAATTGAGTTATATTCGGATTGAACCCATATGCCTAGCAACCACATTCCCACATACCACATAAGCTTCCTCGCCTATTTTCCTCTCCGATTATCGAACCCTCGCTTGTTGATTTGGTAGATAGTTTCACACACATTTTCACACACTTCCACCCCGTTAGTGTAGTTGGTTGTTAACCGTCGTTACCCTTCATACATCAATATAATTTACGATTGCAAAATGACTTGTCCCCGTGATCCGACCAGGTCTCACCGGATATAAATTTATTACTTGACGTCCTCCTACACTTGGGAGTAGCGTTCAAGCATCACATACTTGAGACGCGTTCAAGCAATTGGCGCAGTTGCCGGGGACAACGGTTTTTGCATTTACATTTTTGGTTGATTTGGGAAATTTTGGCGTGATACATGCTACTATTTAGTGTGAGTCTTTTTTATTCTTTATCTTACATTTACTATCTTTCATCCTTATTTATTTTTCACTTTTTTAGTCCTTTGATATCTTTATTTTCATTTTCTTTTATAAAAATTCAAAAAAAGCTATGGAATTTAACGACATAAATTATTTGTATGATGCACTTTCATTTTCTTTGCACATGACCACTTCTTTGAAGCTCAAAATTATCGGCTTTGCTCAAATTGACGGTGAATCATTCGATCAAGCTTGGAGGAGGTTCATGGATTTATTAAGTGGTTGTCCACATCATGGATTCATGATGGCCCATCTTTTCCAGTTTTTCTACGAGGGACTGCGGGAGGAGATGCAGGACTACAAGGCGATGATGGACGATGGAACTCTATTTGACATGTCACCTGAGGATGCTTGGGAGTACCTGGAGTCCATGGAGGATATGGCACGACCATTGGATGGGACTTCAGGGAGTGAGCCATTAGTGCCATATCACGATAGCGTTGGAGCATCCCTTGACCAAGAAGAGCAAAGTGTGGACGCACCCTTGCAACCCTTGGGCGAGAAACTTCAATTGCTTATTCAGACACAAGAGGCTCAATCCCGATATTTTCTGCAGAGCATGGAGACTCGGAGCCAGTATATTCAGGAGATCATTTTGAGTCTCGCAGTGCTTGCCTCTTGCTTGAGAGAATGTAATCGAACCACTCAAAAAAATTTATTCATCTTCTCTTGCAGGAGATTTGTGCGAAGATGGAAAGGACGAGCGTGAAAGTGTGGATGGACTGGAGGAGGAGACTAGTAGGACCATGAGCTCATCGATCTTTTGGTGGAGCCCGAACCATGCTCTCCCCTAATCTTGTACCAACATCCATTATTCCTCTCCTCCGTGGTCATGCATCATACGGAGATGGATGCAATCATTTTAGGGAGTTTTCGTCAACTTGATTTAAATTCTTTATCTTATGTTGACGATTATATTTGGATCACTTTTGTTGAAAGGCAACGGCGTCGTCTTTGGATTGATGCACCCTTTCTATCACAGGGCACGATTGGAAATTTTATGGAGGGATCACTTGTTGGTGTGTTGCTAGGGTCCAAAGTGATTCGTGGAGGGAAGACGCTTGCAGAGGACCGTAAGGATCTAATTGAGCTACTTCCTCCACCGTTGGACATCTGTGATCCGCCTTTTTACCCCGGTGACTTCTATCCAGAAGTGTAGAAAATTTAATTTTTTTCACTTTCTATGCTTTCTAGGATAGTTTTAATTCAGTAAACATATTCTCTTTCAACATTGAGGACAATATTTATCTTTAGTTGGGGGAGAGTAGTAAATGGCTTTATGATGTTTAGTTAGTTGTTTTTGTTTTAAATTTTTTTGTTTTTTGTTTGGAGACATCCATTTTGACATCACCAATCATTTTGCAAGAATATCATTTACCCTCCTTGCTCTCTTGCTAGTTATTTGCTTAGTCTCTTGCATGTTTCATCTTCGTGCATGTTTTCGGATTCAAATTCTATTTTCAAATTCTAAATTATGATTGGCATGCATTTGATTGCTTTTTCTTCATGAAATCAATTTTAATATGTCATTATGATTTGAGGCATAACTCCTTGAATTTTGTCTTTAAAATGGGTTAAATTAGTTTTGAACAAGCTTTGCGATGCATGAGTATGGATTAAGCCAATTGAGTAGATTAGTTTTCAATTCGATGGGTTTTAATTATGTGCCTAGTGTGGTTGGTTGGTGTGTTAAAAAAAGAGAAAAGAAAGAAAGCAAAAAAGAAAGCAAAAGAAAAAGAAAACAAAAAAAAGAAAGAAAAAGAAGAAGTGCATCGTTTTTCTAGTTTTGTCGAGTAGCTGGGTTCTCGTGCCTCAAGAAGCATTGGGGATTCGCGTCGAAAGATAGGATTTAGGGGAGTGCACGAGCAAAAATAAGAGAATCTTAGGTGATTCGGGGTATTAGGTCCGCGGGGTCCTTTTTGGCCCAATGCCCTGAAATCGTCTGATTTGGGAGTCATTGACCGAAAACTCATTACATGGGTCATCCTAAGTTTCAAACAAAGAAAAAGAAGAATAAATTCACACATCCAACCTCCACAAATTAGGAAAGTGTTGTTTTGGCAAAACCCTGAGATTTGTGAAACTATGATACACCGTTGTGTTTTAATCCTCATTCATACAAAACATTGCTTGTTCTTCTTTATTTGAACCAAATTTGAAGCCTTGTTCACGGGTTTGTTCTCATTCATGGATTGATATGTTGAATTTGAGATCTTGTTGAAAACTTTATTTTCGCCATGAATAATTCTGAGTTTGATATTATGTTATTGTGAATCCGAATCTATCACTTGTTTTGCTAGGGACTAGCAAAAAGCTATTTCGGGAGTGTGATTCCGAATGAAAAGTGTCATTTTCACCCCCTATTTTCTTGGGCGTATATATTTCACATATAGGCTCTATCTAGCTCGTAATTGTGTAAAGTCTGTAAATTAGATCTTATCACTTTTTATGCTTAAACCCCACTTCATGTCACTAATTATTGCATTTTCTATTTTTTAGGATGTTTCTGGAATTTATGGAGATTTATCTGAAGCAAGAAGAAGAGAAGAGGAATTCTGCAATGCCTTCTCTTGTGCAGAATTCTGCTGTTATTCCAATTCATATTCCGGCCTCATGATATTTTTCAGTTGAAGTTCATGAAGTCCCGATTCCAACGCATATTTTTCTAGAATTTTTGGAGGTCAGAACAATTTACTGTATTTTTTAGAAGACATGGTGACGGTGCTGAAAATTTCTGAGCTGGAAATTCTGCTATTCCCCTCTTGTGAAGAATTCTGCTATCATTCCAATCTATATTCCGGCCTAGTGATATTTTTCTGTCATAGTACACTTTGGTACGGTTCCATCGCCACCTGGAACGAGTCATTCCAAGGTCGGATGATTTTTCTAGAATTTTCGCAAGACAGGGTGACGGTGCTGAAATTTTTTGCAAATTTGGGCATTCGTTGCGGGTTTGGGCACGGATCCGACCCGTTTGGCTTATTTCCAGACCCATTTCAGCTGAACACTATTTTAGGACTTCTCCCCCTCTATTTCCCTCATTCCACTCTCCTTCTTCTTCATTCTTAGGGTTAGAGGCCATTGGAGAGGGGCAAGAAAGCTTGGAGGAGCACAATCATTGGAGGGAAAGTTGTATTTTCTTAAAAGAAATCTTTGGTGATCTCTTCCCTTTATTTTGTGTATTTGATTTTGGTTATTGTAGTAATATTGGATGATAGTTTTTAGAGATGAAAATGTCTCTTTTATTGCTATGAGTAGCTAGATCTCATTGTATGTGGTTGTGTGGTGATGTTGCTTGCATGGGCTATGGTTTTCAATCTTGCATGTTTTAATGATTATGTGGTAGGTTTGATGAGATATACTTTGAGTTAGGGACCATAGTGGGTATCCCTAGAGTGGAGTTTGCCTAGTGGTACCACTCTTGTATGGTTGGTTGTTTATTATCTCAACTTTTCATACCTTACTTTCATTGCCCACCAAGTGTTAGATAAAATGCCGCATCCACCGATTGCTCATTCCGTATCCGGAAAGACAATTGAGTTATATTCGGATTGAACCCATATTCCTAGCAAACACATTCCCACATACCACACAAGCTTCCTCGCCTATTGTCCTCTCCGATTCTCGAACTCTTGCTTGTTGATTTGGTAGATGGTTTCACACACATTTTCACACACTTCCACCCCGAGAATAGTTGGTTGTTAACCGCCGTTACCCTTCCTACATCAATTGAATTTACGATTGCAAAACGACTTGTCCCCATGATCCGACCCGGTCTCACTAGTTATAAATTTAATACTTGACGTCCTCCTACACTTGGGAATAGCGCTCAAGCATCTCATACTTGAGACGCGTTCAAGCAGACTCCTGTAAGTACAACCACACATCTTCACAAGGATGAAAACGGGAAAGATTTGGACATTCGTCTATATCGAGGTATAATAGGTAGCTTACTTTAGTTAACCGCAAGTAGGCCCGATATCATGTTTTCTGTTTGTTTGTGTGCTAGATATCAAGTACGACCTAAGGAATCACATTTGATTGTGGTTAAATGAATCATTCGTTACCTCAATCAAACACTAGATTATAGATTACTTTATCCTAAATCTAGCACATATGAGTTAATCTCATATAGTGATGCTGATTTTGCTAGATGCAAATCTGATAGGAAGAGTACTAGTGGCACTTGCCATTTTCTAGGAAATTCCTTGTCTCTTGGTTTTCCAAGAAGCAAAACTCTGTATCATTGTCCACGACCGAAGCAGAATATATTGCCGCGGTTCTTGCATGTGCACAAGTTCTTTGGATGAGACACACTCTTAAAAAATGCTTGTGGGTATGCATGTGCACAAGCAGAATTTGAGGGTTTTAGAGAACTTATAAATGGGCATGATACTGTTCCATTGAGAGTCATCCAAGCTCTCAAGCAATCAAGCTCTCTTCCTCAAATCAAAAGCCCTAGATTTCAACTCTAATCGCGTCTTCCAACTAGAACTATATCTAATCCTCTAGCTTTGGTGAAGACAAGTATAAGGGCTACTATTCTCTTTTAGGAAGATATCAACACACTCCAATCACTTTGCTTCTTCAAGTTCTACTTCAAGGCATAAGTGATTTGTAAGTGTAATTTTGAATTTTGTAACTTTCGTAAATTAGTTTTACTCTCTGTTTATGAGAGTGGTTTGCTTGATCCCAAGTTGTGGGATTCAAGGACATCAATCTTGTATTGATTTCATTTGTAGGGTTGCTACAAGTGGGTTGAAAGAAAAATTCAAGCTAGGGTTTTATCTTGAGTATCTGGGTGGTATCCTAGGTGGTAGGGACGCAGGATTACCAGGAACAAGTCGGGTTTGACTTGGGTAATCCGAACCCTTGAACATCCTTGTGTTTGATTGTTCATAGTTGTTTATTCATAATTCCGCATCTTTGTTAGTTAGGATTTTAATTAGGCGTAATTGTCTATTTAATTTTATAAACACTATTCAACCCACTTCTAGTGTTTTCCTCATAGCACAGTGTCCTTACAAGGAAGAAGAATAGGAAGTTCACCGGGGAGTAAAAATAATAAAATGAAAAAGAAAGAAAAGTAGATGTGGCGCTAAGTTATTCTCTCGTATCTCATGTCAATCATCACATATCACAATAACTTAGAAAAGTAATCACACGCTATCATAGAGATTTCGTATTCTTATATAAAAACGAAGTACTTAAGATTTAGAGATGAATAAAAGAGATCTCTCTAGCGTTCATGCGATTCACATGTATCCACTTTCTATGCTTTATAGCATCATAGTATATACGACAATGGTTATACACTTTTCAATTACTAATTCTTACAGAAGCACAGAATAGCATGCAATGCAAGCAAATAGAGAATGGAAAGTATCAAAGCAAACACACACCCACGTCAATTCCTAGAGATCACGCCACACCTCAATCAATTTATAAGCGGTAGAATTTTTCTAACATTCACCGTCAGAGCACAAACTCCACTCTAATGTCATACTCACTCAGTTTGGTCACAAGAGTTTTCTCCCCCAAGCTTATCTTAGTGTCTCACGTCCAAGAAATGGAAAGGAATTTGGAATTTTTGGATTAGGTTTTCATTTTCCCAAAAGATAAGTAATTGGATCCAAGAATTGAGATTTTTTATTTTTCTTTGAATTTTTGAAACTTTGTTTCATAGAATTTTTGTCGGAGCAAAGAATTTGGGATATTGATTTTTGGTCTCCTTTTTTGCACATTAGCTCATTTTTGAATATCTGGAGGTTGGAGCTTAACATTTTCATTTGACGGAAATTTTTGGGAACTGGACGTGACATAAGTAGTTGGGGAGGAAAATTAGGCGCCTTGTGGAGATTTTAAGATATTTGTGGAGAAGGAAATAATAAATCTCTCGGTTCACTCAAATTTTCTAGTTTGTGCATAACGGCTAGAATAGAATCATTCTTACTAGATTTCTCATAAGGATGGGTTATCTAGTTATATCAATGAGTGTGGTGGCCAATCTACACAGTTTTAAGCGCAACATGCAAAAAGTAATATGAATAGAGATAATAATGAATTTTGCTTCAGTTAGACAAGTAATACATGAATCTTGGTGTCTGTTCATTGAAAGCATACTACACACTAATCCAAACAGTTATGTTCAACAAGTTTCAAGCACTCACACTATAGAGATATCAAAAGAATTTTGCTTAAGTACTTATAACAGATTAAGAATACAAGATTTTTATAATAGTGTGGCATGGAGAATAAGTGTTGTGACAGCGGTGGAAGAATAAGATATATCATCATAGAGTATTCACCCAGCAAAAGAAAGAAAAGAAAATAGAGAAAGTAAATTAAGAACATGCAAGCACAAAAAAATAAGAAAAAACATGATGGTTCTAAAAAAAGAAAAAATGGGGTGGAAAGTGGGAAGAAATAGAAACAAAAAGTGCAATAAAGTAGAATAAAAAGCGATAGCGCTCATCCTCCAAGCTAAACACAACATTGTTCTCACTGCTGAGAACACGCACGTAGTGTTGGAGAAAGATGATAAAGGTGGGAGGGTGGGATAAAATAAGATAAAATGAAAGTCCTAGAAATAAGAAAAAAATGCACATGCATGATCCTAATGTGGCTAAATGCAAAGCATGATGATGATGATGATGATGATGATGGGGACTATGGGCACATCAAAATGGGCTCCCCCAAGCTATACGAAACTGGGCCCCATGAGGACAGATGGGCACCAAAAATAATAGGGTGAGAACGGATACAGAGAGACCAGAAATCAGGCTGCACCACCACCCAGTGGGGATGGTGGTGGGTGTGCCTGTAAATGCTGCAAAATGGCATCAAGCTTCTCACTATTCCATTGCTCGAGCTGCTGAAGTGCCTGAATGTCCCGACGTAACTCAACTATAGCGTGCTCCATTCCATATAAATGTGCAGAGAAATCTGGAGCACGGGAGCCACTGGACTCACCTCTCGAAAGAGGTCTACATGTAGGAAACACAGGGTGCAGATGGAGTGTAGGATGGGCAAGGCATGAGATGTGGAGGCAGGTGCAGATACATCAGAGGTGATGGCAGCAGATGTGTGGATAGAAACCATCACACTCTCCGTCAAGATAGCAGATAAAGTAGTAGACACAGAGGTGGATAATGGGGCAGAAACAGTTGCAGTCTCGATAGGTAGTGATGTAGGGACAGAAGTGTCAATGCTCACATCAGAAGTGGGAATATCAGTGGATACAGAAGTGCTCTCGACAGAAGTAGGGACATGATGGATCGCAAGGGACTCAGATAAAGGCTTAAATGGGCGTGGCTCCTCAATAGGGGTGGTGTAGCAGCACCCGGTTGTTGAGCAGGCTGCTCATCATCAGGCTTCAGCTGCTGGATGGGTGGGATATGTAACTCCATGGTGAGTGTCCTCTCGATGTGATGTGGGCCAATGAAAGTCTGAACGGGGTACGGAAGCCCCATGAAATCAGCATCAAATCTCCCATGGAGATATACCCAGTGACGGAAGCGGTAAAGAATAGACGGTCGCAGATAATCTGAGCTGGGTCCATAGAAAAAGCAGGATGTGTGGTGTCATCGATCTCCTCCTCGAGGGCAAGTGTGAGGGCCCAGAAGAGAACAAACTTCATGGAAGGCATAGTCCTGGGCTCAGGCTTGCATAGGATGGTGGTGGCTAGATGGAGCTAAGCAAAACACAGACTGGGATGGATGATGGAGGATGACCTGGAGCGGCTGGTGCTAAAGACAGGAAGGCCAGATATCCTCTCCCAAAAGCGAGTGGAATGAATGGCGGGGGAGTATCTGTCACGCCCCGCTTCCCAAAAGATTGGGCAACGAGGCATGGCCAGCCCGTATGGACTAGAGCCGTTGAGGCTCGGGGTCCAATAAGCGTCTATGGAAAGTTATGATGCGGAGGGGAAGGTCCGATCGAACGATTTAGCATGAAACAATAGAAATAGCAGTAAAATAAGATATTATTCAAAACGCGGAAGGTAACCAACAAAGAGTTTAACATAGAGACTAAAACTGTACGTACCAGAGGCAACTAAAGAGGAAAGAGTCTGCTGGGGTCCTCAGGTTGTGGCAGCTCGGTCAAGTCTGTGACATGTACAAAACACATGTCAGCAACGAACTAATGAGACCATAAGTTAATGCAGTTATACAATTCTAGCAGTTCTAAATGGAATTTAAATGACAAACTACCTAGGCAGTCCTAGAAAGCAGGAAATAAGTAATGGTTATTCTAATCGATCTGCTAGGGGTGTCCATCTAGTTAGATCATCTAAGAGTTGTTCATGTAGTTCTGTCAATCTGCCAGGGGTGTCCATCTGGTCAGATTGTCCAAGTCTAGAAAAGGTCAAACGACCGGAATGCATCCCTGCGAAGCAGACAGGAGTGCACCAACTGCGATACAAAGATAAAGCCTAAGGACTCAAGCTGCGTAGGCAGAGGGGAGCTACCCCCCAGGCCCAGCTAGACTCTGTTGTCCAACTCCACCCGCGAGTCGTTTGTGTTATGGACACGAGCCAACAAACGCTCCATCTAGACACGAGACAAGACAAGGATCACGAATGATACTGCGTATCATACTGGGACGCACCGGTCACGAGTGAGCCAAAGCTGAGGAGCATCAGTCCTCAAGGGTCACCCCTGTCATCGATCCGAAACAAAATATTAATCATGAATGATACTACGTATCATACCGGAACGTACCAGTCACGAGTGAGCCAAAGATGGGGAGCACCAATCCTCAATGGTCACCCCTGTAATCGATTAACTATCCGTAAGCAAGACATTCCTGGACGAGCTAGCAAACGCTCCATAAGTCCGTAAGTGAGCCGTCTCTGGGCTAGCCAGCAGACGCTCCACAAGAGTAGTGCCAACCTCTGTATAGGAGAGGCCCATGCCTGTGATCTTCTACGAAGATCCACACAATTATAATGTCTGGTTTATTAATTAGCATGTGAGGCTTAAGTTGCATCTTAAAAGTGGGTTCGAGCAGAAAGTAACATGTGATCATTTTCAAGTATTTTGCAGAAATAAATCTAGCAGTTCTAACATCAATTCTAGAAAAGCATAAAAGCAATAACTAAAGTCTCATTCCTTGCTTGAAAGATTCTGGCAAGGATGTAGTCCAGCAGGGTCTGGGTCAACCAACAGATCTACGGAACCTGTACGATAATCCTATCATCATAATCATGCACTCTAACATCCACATGCAACGACATAAGATAAGCCAGATTAACTGGGCCCGCTTTGGGTCACCAGACCTATGGTATACTGCCTAGTTCGATCGATCATTCCATCTATCCTATGTGCACAGCAGAGTAAGTCCATTAATCGATCGAGGCGATTCTCTAATGAGTTCATTCTATGTGAGTTACTTCATGCAAGTTGGCCCTAATTACTAGAGCAACAAGGCTTTTGAGAATCGTTACCTAGCCAAATGCGAAAGCTCCTCGTCGATGATGATTCTGACATAACGCCGCGTCACCCGACGGTAGGTCAAGGGTGGAAGGCCTGGAGCACAGATTCCTATCAGCGATCCGTCAGCTCCACGTTGTCACAATCAGCGACTGAGTGTACCCAGAGGTGATCGTCAGTGGCCGAAGTCATCAGATCGCCCTCAGGAAGTGTGAAATGGTCGATCGACACCCGGATCTACGACGAAACTTCAAATGATGTTTGTAGACGCTGTTCTTGGTGTCGAATCAAAGAGTAGGCCGATCGAGGGTTCACGATACCAATGGATCTCCAAGGCGAGGTCCCAGTCGCCGGAAAACGGCGAAAGAACCCCAAACCTAGGGTTTGGAGCGTGGAGAAACAGAGAAGAAGATCGGGGCTGTGGCAGAGGCTCTGGTTTCTTGTAGCTGGTGGAGGGGGCCGAGGGGAGTTCAACGGAGGTGGAGGCCGGCGACGGTGACAGCTGCATCACCGGAAAACGGCGATGCAAGCTTCTCCGGCTAGGGTTAGGGTTTAGAGGCTGCGGGACGATTTGCCGGTGACCTGGTCCACGGTGGCGAGGGTGGTCGGGCCTGGAGGAGAGAGGGGGTCGGTGCCGAGGTGGTGGACGTGGTGGTCGGCGGTGGAAGCGGCCGGAGCGGCGGCGCGAGGCGTGGAAAGGTGTCGGGGCTGCTGGTGTTGGTGTTCGGGCTTGGGGAAGACGAAGCAGGCCATGGCAATGGCGGGGAGGCCTTGCAGTCGCGAGAGGAGGGCCAGACGAGGCCATGGGGTTTGGGTTTGGCGGCTGCCGTGGTCTAGAGAGGGAGAGAGATAGATGAGGGTTTAAGTATCCTTAGGGTTAGGGTTTCTGTGCAAATCCCTAGGCTAGGGCTGGCAGCTGGGCCTTGGGCCGTGTGCACAAGTTGTAGGGCTGATGTAGGAGGCTTAGGGCTCATGGTCGGGGCTTAGGTTAGATGCTATAGGCTTAAGACTCTTCTACAAGTCTAAAACTAGGGTTTGCATGTGAGTTACGTGCACGTGCATCGAGGCATGGGTCCGGGGCATGCACGGAGCTCCGAGACACCCAAGTGCACATGCGTGCGGGGTTGGTTGGGTCCGGTTACGCTGATACAGCGGAAAACGCCGTATCGGATCGATACGCGTGATACTGCCGAGATACGCGTTCTGTTCGCGCATGCGGGGTCTCACTGGTCTACAGGGATCGCCTACGGGTTCCTGGCACAAGTACGGTCATGTACGTGTGGTTCGTCCCAGAATCGCCCGTCGATTTGCATGTATATAGCGTGTCGTTCAAACGGTCGGTGCATAAAGCAATTTCCAGTGTGAACGAGGTGTTGGCTTGGGTTGACACGTGTTCCCAAGTTGGACACTAGTCACGGAGGCTATCTATAGGTTCAAGCAAGGTTCTAGGGTCCTACCACGTACACAGACGACATCTGCTATGCACATAGACCAAATCACTTTACGCACAGACCTAATTGCTGTGCACACACAAAATTCAAATTGGCCCGAAAACAGGCCGTTACATCCTCCCCAACTTAAAATAAAGTCCGCCCTCGGACTTTCTTAATTTCAGGCATGGCTAGACTCTTCTATTTAACTATAGTAAATACCCCGATCATTCCTTGCACAGTACTTCAACCAACATATAACCTAATACATCTATCTATATACATGCTCAGTAATAATATACATCAATTATTTCCCAACCATTATATCTTGTACTTATAGCTAGGTTAATATTATTCACGCATACATTTCTAACTCATGGAAGTGCCTCCGCACATCCATACCTACGCACAATCATATTCCAACATTCAATAATCACCCCATCATATACAACCATTGTATTATACATATGGTACACATATACTAACCAGGGTATTTAAATTCATCACGAATTTAAAACCGAAAATACATATATCTACTCAATATAACCTACAAAAGGTATATCCCCTAGTATACATTCAACACATCAATCATAACAATAATACTTAGCTATATTATAACTATTCGCCCTAACACCAAATAACAAACAATTTCTTATTACAAGCAATACATAATCACACTATCATGTTAATCTATTCCTACAAACACAATGTATCCGGCCTAATAACTATACATATAGCACATTTCACTCCTAGTTTAACTAACACATACTCATTCAAACATGTAAACCCTTCAGTCATAACTATAGAATAAACCTGTATCTATATATGGTGTAGCTACGCACGTCCAGGTGCGTAGCGTAACCCAGCACAAACACCTATATGACTACATTCATCATATCCTATCATGCACGGATATATATAACACTATACTCACATCCGCAAACCACAACCACATTATAAAATACTTACTGAGGATACTCACTCGCTCTCGAGTGAGACTCCAAGATACATACCAAAAAATATACAATCCATGTACTTATACACACACTCCTATATATCTATATGCCACGACTCATCATATGTAGCCTTAGTAAATAGCTAGACATCACCATACAATCCTTCACACATCAGAACCTGTAATTCATATGTATCCCATATATACGTATATACAATCACGCAACACATTCTTATCCTAATATCTATAAGCATGTCCACTCGTACTCGAGGGAACACTAACACTTATATGTATTCACAGGTATTATATATTCACACAGAATATCTTACATAAGTATCTATACTTATTCATGTACTATATACACATAATCATTACATTCATCGCAATACACATATTCTATTATTCATCCATAAGCCCACATATACCTAAGTAATAATACTAAGCATGCCCGACAATGATATATATATTCACACGAGCTGGGTAATCCTCCTCATGGATCTACGGGGAAGGCAGAACAAACACAAGGCTCTAATGTGCAGACACTTCCAATATTTGACATCTAGGGTGGTTAAACAACCTCCAACTAACCAGCCCTAATTGGCTGGTCCTAAATCATTTTAAACACCAATAAAATTTCCAACTCAAAAGCCCGTTCATGAGAACCTGTTATAATGATCCTGTTGTCCTCCGCTTCAATTGGTTCTTGGCTCAGCTGCCTCTAGGAATATCTAAAGTGAAACTACCAACCAATTCTAGATCTTCCGGCGTCATACTTACTTACGATTTTCTTTTCAATCCAAACAACCAAGGCAATCTGCTAACTCTTTTCCCATATTTCCTGATCATTGAGCACTCGTAAAACCAAACATGCTCACTTGACTTGATCCAGAATTTTCATTGACACTTAAACTGCTAGTCATTGTTGACTATAACCCATCCACATGATCTAGAGAAGTCATCGCCTTTCACCATTTCGTAAACTGTAACTGGAATCCAGTGATCAGTACGCACTCGATGCGTATTCGAACGGTCGACTTTGAAACTCCCATGACATTCCCCAGATCCTTAATTCCTTTAAATCACTGTGTCCAAAACAGATCATGTTGTCGATCTTATACAATCCATCATAAGATCAATCTCGTCATCACATTATCACTCTGAATCTCTTTTGTTCATCTCTAATAATCATATTATTTACTTCAACCACGTTGCTATCCTCGAACCAGTTTTTTTTATTCAAAACCCAGGTTATACTGTTGCTACTCGGCTTATATATAAATATGCTCATAATATCCGATGCATAACATTTCACTTGATCGATGTAGGTCTACGCCTTTAGTCAGTAAGACAAGACTTCTAATCACCACACTTCTATCACGAGCAGCATACTAAGAGTCGATCTCATTCCCTCGATTCAATGTTCTCACTTCTGTGGTTCCTTGTCAAGTCGAGAATCCAACCTTATAACCATCCAATGTGTTAGAAATACATCACTTTAAACTTCATCTTATTCCTGTATTCTCACTCAAATCCAAACTAGAGGGGGCCAAGGAACTAGTCTAAACCTAACTAACTTATGTTAGACTCAATTATTGTTGGTCGTTTGAATAGTACCTGTAGCATTATTGTTTCGATAAATCATTCGATCAAGACCTGCATGGGCCACCACAAAAACTGTCACGCCCTGCTTCCCAAAAGATTGGGCAACGAGGCATGGCCAGCCCGCATGGACTCGAGTCGTTGAGGCTCGGGGTCCAATAAGCGTCTATGGAAAGTTATGATGCAGAGGGGAAGGTCCGATCGAACGATTTAGCATGAAACAATAGAAATAGCAGTAAAATAAGATATTATTCAAAACGCAGAAGGTAACCAACAAAGAGTTTAACATAGAGACTAAAACTGTACGTACCGGAGGCAACTAAAGAGGAAAGAGTCTGCTAGGGTCCTCAGGTTGTGGCAGCTCGGTCAAGTCTGTGACATATGCAAAACACATGTCAGCAACGAACTAATGAGACCATAAGTTAATGCAGTTATACAATTCTAGCAGTTCTAAATGGAATTTAAATGACAAACTACACAGGCAGTCCTAGAAAGCAGGAAATAAGTAATGGTTATTCTAATCGATCTGCTAGGGGTGTCCATCTAGTCAGATCGTCTAAGAGTTGTTCATGTAGTTCTGTCAATCTGCCAGGGATGTCCATCTGGTCAGATTGTCCAAGTCTAGAAAAGGTCAAACGACTGGAATGCATCCCTGCGAAGCAGACAGGAGTGCACCAACTGCGATACAAAGATAAAGCCTAAGGACTCAAGCTGCATAGGCGGAGGGGAGCTACCCCTAGGCCCAGCTAGACTCTGTTGTCCAACCCCACCCGTGAGTCGTTTGTGTTATGGACATGAGCCAACAAACGCTCCATCTAGACACGAGACAAGACAAGGATCACGAATGATACTGCGTATCATACCGGGATGCACCGGTCACGAGTGAGCCAAAGCTGGGGAGCACCAGTCCTCAATGGTCACCCCCGTCATCGATCCGAAACAAAACATTAATCATGAATGATACTACGTATCATACCGAAACGTACCAGTCACGAGTGAGCCAAAGCTGGGGAGCACAATCCTCAATGGTCACCCCCATCATTGATTAACTATCCGTAAGCGAGACATTCCTGGACGAGCCAGCAAACGCTCCACAAGTCCGTAAGCGAGCCATCTCTGGACTAGCTAGCAGACGCTCCACAAGAGTAGTGCCAACCTCTGTATAGGAGAGGCCCACGCCTGTGATCTTCTACGAAGATCCACACAATTATAATGTCTGGTTTATTAATTAGCATGTGAGGTTTAAGTTGCATCTTAAAAGTGGGTTCGAGCAGAAAGTAACATGTAATCATTTTCAAGTATTTTTCAGAAATAAATCTAGCAGTTCTAACATCAATTCTAGAAAAGCATAAAAGCAGTACCTAAAGTCTCATTCCTTGCCTGAAAGATTCCGGCAAGGATGTAGTCCAGCAGGGTCTGGGTCAACCAACGGATCTACGAAACCTGTATGATAATCCTATCATCACAATCATGCACTCTAACATCCACTGGCAACGACATAAGATAAGCCAGATTAACTGGGCCCGCTTTGGGTCACCAGACCTATGGTATGCTGCCTAGTTCGATCGATCATTCCATCTATCCTATGTGCACAGCAGAGTAAGTCCATTGATCGATCGAGGTGAATCTCTAATGAGTTCGTTCTATGTGAGTTACTTCATGCAAGTTGGCCCTAATTACTATAGCAACAAGGCTTTTGAGAATCGTCACCTAGCCAGATGCGAAAGCTCCTCGTCGATGATGATTCTGACACAACGCCGCGTCACCCGACGGTAGGTCAAGGGTGGAAGGCCTGGAGCACAGATTCCTATCAGCGATCCGTCAGCTCCACGTTGTCGCAATCAGCGACTGAGGTACCCAGAGGTGATCGTCAGTGGCAGAAGTCACCGGATCGCCCTCGGGAAGTGTGAAATGGTCGATCGACGCCCGGATCTGTGACGAAACTTCAAACGACATTCGTAGACGCTGTTCTTGGTGTTGAATCGAAGAGTAGGCCGACCGAGGGTTCGTGGTACCAATGGATCTCCAAGGTGAGGTCCCAGTCGTCGGAAAACGGCGAAAGAACCCCAAACCTAGGGTTTGGAGCGTGGAGAAACGGAGAAGAAGATCGGGGCTGTGGCAGAGGCTCTGGTTGCTTGCAGCTGGAGGAGGGGGCCGAGGGGAGTTCAACGGAGGTGGAGGCCGGCTGCGGCGACGGCTGCATCGCCGGAAAACGGTGACGCAAGCTTCTCCGGCTAGGGTTAGGGTTTGGAGGCTGCAGGACGATTTGCCAGCAACCTGGTCCACGGTGGCGAGGGTGGTCGGGCCTGGAGGAGAGAGGGGGTCGGTGCCGAGGTGGTGGACGTGGTGGTCGGTGGTGGAAGCGGCCGGAGCGGCGGCGTGAGGCATGGAAAGGCGTCGGGGCTACTGGCGTTGGTGTTCGGGCTTGGGGAAGACAAAGCAGGCCACGGCAATGGCGGGGAGGCCTTGCAGTCGCGAGAGGAGGGCCAGACGAGGCCATGGGGTTTGGGTTTGGCGGCTGCCGTGGTCTAGAGAGGGAGAGAGAGAGATGAGGGTTTAAGTATCCTTAGGGTTAGGGTTTCTGCGCAAATCCCTAGGCTAGGGCCAGCAGCTAGGCCTTGGGCCACGTGCACAAGTTGTAGGGCTGATGTAGGGGGCTTAGGGCTCATGGTCGGGGCTTAGGTTAGATGCTATAGGCTTAAGACTCTTCTACAATGCTAAAACAAGGGTTTGCATGTGTGTTACGTGCACGTGCATCGAGGCATGGGTCCGGGGCATGCACGGAGCTCTGAGACACCCAAGTGCACATGCGTGTGGGGTTGGTTGGGTTCGGTTACGCTGATACAGTGGAAAACGCCATATCGGATCGATACACGTGATACTGCCGAGACGCGTTTTGTTCACGCATGCGGGGTCTCACTGGTCTACGGGGGTCACCTACGGGTTCCTGGCACAAGTACGGTCATGTACGTGTGGTTCATCCCAGAATCGCCCGTCGATTTGCGTGTATATAGTGTGTCATTCAAACGGTCGGTGCATAAAGCAATTTCCAGTGTGAACGAGGTGTTGGCTTGGGTTGACACGTGTTCCCAAGTCGGACACGAGTCACAGAGGCTATCTATAGGTTCAAGCAAGGTTCTAGGGTCCTACTGTGTGCACAGACGACATCTGCTATGCACATAGACCAAATCACTTTACGCACAGACTTAATTGTTGTGCACACACAAAATTCAAATTGGCCTGAAAACAGGCCGTTACAGTATCCTTGCCAGGGGAATAGGTAGACTCGACATGACGGACAGCGGGTCACCGAAAAATTTTACGAATTGTTCCGTAAGTGAAATCTAAATCATCGCCCAGTAGACTAAACGATATCCCTCTATCGGTCCTATAAATAGAACTAAGGGCTTCCAAGGTGAGGCAAGTGTAGGTCTTCGCCGTCAAACCTAAGAAGTACTCCCAGCCTATGTTGGGATAAAGCTGTCGAACCCCTGGCAATAACCCTAACTACGCTAGGGCTCCTAAGTTTGCAAATTTTATGGCTATGATTAGGCGCTTAGAGAGTTTCCCAAACCTGTGACGATGTGCGTCGTCACGAAATGCAATGCCGAACATCTCAATGGGAGCGCCCTCAGGCTGTGGGGGTGGAGGAAGAGGTGGTGGTGGTGGAGGTGGTGGCTCTGGTGAGGGGACATGTGTCCTAGTGGAGGAAGAGTAGCTCTCTACTTCTTCTTTAGAGGGGTCGTGAAGGAGGTTGTGGAGGTGGATCTGGTGAGGGTGTGCAGATGCGTGCCCTAGTGCCTTTGCGAGGTGGCATGGTGCAAAATGCTCAAGCGACCAAATAATACAACCACACAAGTAATAACGATATGAAAGTGAAAGCGTAAGGCATGGAAAGTGTATATCCAAGCAGCAAGCGGCGAACCAAATCTAAAAGCAATGAGCTCCACGGGCCAAAATCCATAGAATCGCCCAAGAAATCAAAGAGGACACCTCGATCTCCTCCAAGCAACCCAAGCATGCCATATTCAAGGAAAAATTTGATGTTTTTAGGGTTTGAATTGAAGATCTTTCGAATTTGGGGAAATATGGGTTTTAGAGTTTGGGGAATGGAGGGTGAAGGAGAGGAGGATGATAAGGAGAAGTGGGGATATGGAGTAGGAGTACGGGCCGTTGGAAATGTAGAGGAAGTATAGGAGTTTGTATATTTGGGGAGGTGCTCGATCAAGGGGGTGAGAATTAGGAAGTGTGCTCAATTGGGATTCTGGGAGGATCTCGATCGAGCCCCAGCGTTCATTTAAATATGGGGCTGTAGCGATTGAGCGCTCGAGTGAGCATCTAGGTGCTTGAGCGAGCATTACAAAAATGGCCCCCTTTTTTGAGTTCAGAAAGGCCCCCGCTGGGCATTGCGCTCGGCCGAGTGGGATAGCAGCTCGGCCGAGCGGCTGCAGCTGGCAGCCTGCCACATCTTTTGTTGCGCTCCTCTTTGATCTTTGAGCTCTCGCTCAATATTCATGCTTCTCCTCCAGCCTTTTCAAAACGTCCTAATCGTCGAGTACCTGTAAGAATTTAGGCCCATCAGAGATTTTAATAAGTTTTTAAATTTACTAAAAAGGATAATAAAAATTCAAATAGAAACAAAAGAGTATGAAAATAGGTCGGGTTGACTCCCGCCAAGCGCATGTTTACGGTCATAAACTCGGCCCCTGATACTCAATGAGACTGAATATTGGGTGCACACGAGATACACCCATTATTTTTGAAATCAACCTTTGTGGAGCCGGTTAGTCGATCGCCTCTGCTGGCCACCAGCGGTCCTATCAACTCTTCTCTTCTCTTTATGCGTCTTGAAGACGTTGCAGCAATAATATCATTGATCATCACGACATTTGGGTCGTGATCCTCCAAAGAGAGAATGGCATGCTCGCTCGTAATCAAACTATCAACTGCGGTCTCATCCAGTACCTGTAAATAGGCCATCACTGCTCTATCATGCAGCGGGTCTATACCACTGTCTTCACTTTACCGCATAAGGTTAGAAAAAATCTCCTCAGTCGCGAACTCTTTAATGAGCTCGTCTTCCACCAGTTCCACATAGCTGACGTCCTCCATGGGTGCTCTCTCCCTCATCATCTTAGGAAGCTGAAATTACATCTCAATGTTTTCCACATTGAGGGAAAGAGTGCCCTCTCGTATGTTTATCAACACTCCAGCTGTTGCCATGAATGGGCGACCAAGTATGATCTAGGACCTGCCATCTTTTGACATTTTCATGATAACAAAGTCCACTGGAATGCTTACCCCGCCAGGAATCTATAATATGACGTCCTAGCCACTTCAACTGGTCGCATCACTAATTTATCGGCTAGCTGGATCATTATTGCTGTCGGTTTTAGATCTGTACTGGTGTTGAGGCGCTTGAAGATGGATAATTGCATCGGGCTGATGCTGGCTCCTAGGTCTATCAATACTTTTCTGATCGGGACATCGTCGATGGAGCAAGAGACAATAAAGCTACCTGGATCCGGGAGCTTCTTCAGAAGTTTTTTGCTCCTCATGAATGACGACGTCTCCTCTGCCAACATCACCTGCTTAGCCTTATTCTTTCTCGCTATTAGTTTCTTTAAGAACCTGGCATAAGTCAGTATCTCGTTAAGGGCGTCCATGAAGGGTATGTTGAGCTGCACTCCTTTCAGCAACTCGATAAACTTGGCATACTTTTCTGCCATCCAAGCCTTCGCCAATCTACCTGGGAAGGGAACTGTAGCGGGGCGAGCCTTCTCTTTCTCTGCTGGCTTCAATTTCTCTTTTGCTGCCTCCTTTTCTGCTGGAGGACTACTCTTTTCAACATCCAAAGGCTACTCCTCAGGCTTGTCATTACCATCATTAGCAGCACCTTGCTCTTCATCTATCCTCTCTTTTGACACTGGAGTCATTGGAGGCTCTTGGTCCTTCATCGATAAACCACTCTGTGTGGTGATGGCACATGCACTTTCCCTTGGGCTCTTCTCTGGTTGGGCAGGAAGCTTGCCCTGAGCCCTTGTAAGTTGGCTCACTTGCTGCGTCAGCTGCTCCACCGTGGTACGAAGCTCTTTATGGCTAGCCGTGATATCACCAGTGAACTTTGCGACATTATTATTAATCTTCGTCTGCCCCTACATGAACCTCTCCAGAGTGGATTCCAATGAGGACTTCTGCTGAGTGGGTTGTGGTAGAGGCAAAGGCTGCAGACGCAGCTGATATCCAGTTGGTCTGTAAGGGGGAAATGGTCTTTGCCTACCTTGTTGTTGTTGCTGCTGAGGGTATTGCTGCTATTACTGGTGGTGTTGGGGCTACTGCTGTTCCCATACTAAAATCCGGGATGATTTTGCCAAGCTGAGTTCTTATAGGCACTCTTATTGCCTCCTCTCTCATCAGATGTATAATTAACCTCCTTAGTTGGTACAGGAGGGGTGTGGTAGGAACAACTTCTGCCACTGAACCCTTGTTCGATGCACTTCCCATAAGTGACGTTACTGTGGCTGGAGGTGAACTGGGCCTAGCACTGAGCTTGTGCTCCATTCGGGCCATCTACTGTATGAAGGAGTCGAGACTGTCATCAAAGTTTGCTGCCTCGCTAACTTCAAACCTGCCTCCCCCGAGGGCTTGGTAGTGGTAGAGGCAGACCTGTCGTCTCCTCAGTGCTGATTATTAACTGCCATCTTCTCTAGAATTTGCCTGACTTTGGCCGGCTCTTTTCCTAAAATAGCACCATTCGCTGTTGCGTCGATGATCATTCTAGTATCTGGATGCAGCCCATTATAGAATGCCAAAACCAAATCCCATGGTTGGACGCGATGGTTCAGGCACTGATGCTAGGGATCCTTGAAGCGCTCCAGGCTTCATAAAGTGTATCCTGTCCTCCCTATCTGAAGGACGTGATCTGATTTCGAAGACGAATCATCTTTGAAGGGGGGAAGTACTTGGTGACAAAGGCCTCTGCCAGCTATTCCCAAGTCGTGAATGTGTGGAGCCCCTGAGACTTCAGCTAATAATGGGCATTCTCCTTCAAGGTAAAGGGGAAGTGCCTAAGCCTAATCGGATCATCACAAATTCCTTGCATCTAGAAAGTGGCGCACTTTGTCAAGAATGCCTCGATATGGTGGTTAGGGTTCTCGTGTGGGAATCCATGGAAGCAGTCCGGCTGCATTAATAGAATAAGCCACGTCTTCAGCTCGAACTTTCCTTCACGGATCGAGGGCATGGCCACAAAGGAAGATGAGATGGTACCTGTTGTCATATAATCCCGGATCAGCAAGTGATTTGGAGGTGGATGTGCATCGTTGCCTTTGGGAATCCCGTCCATAGATTACTATCTTCCTCTTTCTGATGCGAGTCACTGAGCGGTTGCTTCTATCCCTGGATTAAGGGGCAAAAGATTTTCTGCTCATTGTGAACGCGTTAGCATGCAAAATAAAAGAGCTCAAAAAACTGTGGAACTTATCAGCAAAAGAGAAATATAGTAACAACGGAATAAAAAAGAAGAATGGAAGGTGGAATGTTAGTGGAACCAGCACTCTCCAACTCCAAACTAAAACAAACCGTTGCCTCCCCCTCAATGAAACCAAAAACTTATCGGATCTGGATTTACACCCGGAGGCATGACTCACCGCAAGTGTACGGTTTTGTAGTATAAATAAGAATGTCGAACTCTGGGGAGGCAGTTGTTTAGCATTTAGTTTGTGTGAAGTAGGAGAATATGTGGTCGGGGTTGTCATGAGAAAATGGTTGTCACAATTGATTGGTTTTCACAAGATTTTAATAAGTCTAGGGCAATCAGGAATCCCCGCTAGGTCTTTCAGGCTTGGACACTATGTTAAGAATTCTTTCGTTGAATTATAAGTTAGTGTGAGAATGTCACATCAGAGAATGAGAGCGAGTAATCAACTCTCGTTGTCCTACTCGTCTAACTTATCTTTCTGCTCAACCCCAATCTCGTGGTAGGCCTCACATAAAGATACGTACATTACACTTGACATGATTCATGTATCACAAACCGCATCCATTCTTATGGACAGAGGTTGGGATAATACACTATGAATGGTTCTAGTAGTCGGAGTACCCTCGTAGTCATCGACTAATGAAGTAGGGGTTGGTAATGACCCCTAGTGTACGCATCACTCTTGTGATCAAGAACCCTAGAAAGAGACTACTAAACACTAATCAGATTCATGGGGATTTTCCCTAGATCTGGAGTCGTTCTCATGGTCCTCCAATTCTAGAGCTAATCCCCCAAAATATGGGTTCAGACAACCATAGTGTAACCCTAGGTTCATTCAACTAAGCATAACCTAGCATTCAGTCCCTAGGATCCTAGGGTTCATCCTTAAACCCTAGAAACGCACTACTCAGACATGATAATAGAAACAATAGTCAAAACGATATTAAAAACAATCCCACACATCACAAGTATAGCAAAATTGATATCAAAAGGAAGATAATGAAACAAATATCAGAAATATATAAAAATAATGAATTCTAACCATTCACAATGGATCGAAACGTAGCAAAAGATAAAGGTTCTCCATTCTCCAAAGTGACGGCTCACCAACGTTTCAGCAAAACAAAGCATAATTAACCATAATTAGATTGTTCACTTATATACAAACCACTAAAATTCACGGATATCCAAAAATTCAACCCAAAAATCCAATAAGAAACCCATTATCTATAGTTTGGCGGCCTGATGCTTGGTCGAGCACCCTAAAGCTTTGCTGAGCGTCCTCTTGGCACTTAACTTCCTGAGTCTCGTAAATGAGGTAGCTCGGTCGAGCGCGCCCTGATGTGTCCATATTTTACATGTTTTTATCGCATCATTTCATGTCATATTCACCTCCAAACTCCATATTTTCATATATTATCGCACTTCTAATGCCATATTTGAGTTTTTTATAGCTTTATGGATTTTCAGAAGTTTTGGAGCGAATTGGAGCTATTTTGGGACATGGACACATCCGGCACGTCTGAGACGTCAATGACAAGGCTCTATGAGAGTTTGTCGAGGAATGGAAGAAGATCAAAGGAGAGGAGGAGAAGAGAACGAGAGATAGAAAAGTTCAGCTCAGTTTCCAAAGTGACTCGACCGAGTAGCATCAGCTACTCAGTCGAGCTGACACGCGAAATCACACAGGAAATGGCCTCACCTTACTCGACCGAGCAGACAGCTGACTCGACCCGAGTAGCACCAAACAGATGATGATTTTGAGCTTTTCTCCAAGGCACCTTAGCTCGACCGAGCAGCAAAGCAACTCGACCGAGCAGCTCACCTAGTTGACCCGAGTCGTCAAGAAACAGAGCAGTGTTTTGGAGGAAGTTCTGATCTACTATACCTCGACCGAGTAGGGGGCTACTCGACCGAGTAGCCAGTGTCACCCAGAAGCAGAAGCAGCAGCAAGCAGAGCCTGAAGCCGACTCGACCAAGCAGGCTCTGCTACTTGGTCGAGTAGCACGACACGACCAGCCTAGCCGGTGGGCCCAAGTGCACAGATTTTCTGAGATTTTTTAGGATTTCTACCCTATGTATTTAAGCACATTTTAGCTCTATTTTCAGAGAGAAACTTTGGAGAAACTTTTAGTTTAGTTTTAATTAGGTTTTTGAGAGTTTGTACCGTCGCTATTATTTGTGAAGCAAAGCTTGGATTTTTATTGCTATTTTACGAAGGAATCTTATTTTCTTAATTCTGTTTGGATTGCTATTACTCCACGACGTGTTGGTAACAACTTTCTAAACTTTCTATTGATTTTAATGTTTTCTATTGCCATGATGAATTATAGTGCATCTATTGAAACTTTTGTTGTTATTTCTATTATACGTGAGTAGTTCTATCTAGGGCTAATGGATTAGCCCATGGATTTTAGGATTTATATGCAAAGTTAGGATTTTTTAGGTTGCATTGGTATAAAAGGGACGTATTTTGGTTGATCTTGCAAAATTTGTAGGAGACTGAGATTGTGCCTACGGTCGGTGGAATCAATTGGCTTAAGGAGTATCCTATAGGCTTAATTAGGGAGTTAGTGGATTCAATTGGGACTCGTGACCATGTTCGGCTCGTGTCTTGATGGGATCCACCGACAAACTATATTACTAATTGATGGCTAACACCATTGCGTCAATGAGAGCCACCAAAATACATCGAAGCTCTAACCCACGAGAGTGGCATGAGCTGAGATCATTCTGTCGACGAGAGTGGCATGAATATTGTCGATTCTTAATGCATGTATCGTATGTGCCTGTCGCGAGAGCAGAGTTAATGCGATGCGTTAGATTCATGGTGCTTAGAACCATGAATTCTACATCTTGGATGCGACAATCCCTAATAATACCAATGCAACATAAGAGTCTTAACCAAGCATCGACATCCGACGTTCCTAGTGGTGAGTCCCAAAGCCCTAATCGTTATTAATCGTTCACAATCCTAAATAAATAATCTCTCGAAACCGACTGCTACCTAAATTCTGAGATTTGAAAATAGCCCAAGACAATAACATCTCTACCTTTCCTGTGGGATCGATATCTTTTATACTGTTACTTGACACCGTACGCTTGCGTAAAGTGCCGGGAATTGTCATTCGGGATACATCTAGCACTTGGCATTTGTGCCATTGCTAGGTGGCTTTTAGGTGTTAGTTTTGGGAGCACCACATCCTAGCTCTCGGCCGAGCACCATCTTGGTGCTCCAACTCCTTGGTATTGGCAAAATAAGTGGCTCGGTCGAGCAGGGTAGCCGCTCGGCTGAGCCAATTTGACAGAGATATTTGGCCATCTTCAGGGGGAGCTCACTCGGCTGAGCACATGGGCCGCTCAGTCGAGCTAAATTAACAGAGAATTCCAAGGCAAAACCTCTGCTCGTTAGTAGAAGGGTCGCTTGGCCGAGCGCGATGACCGCTCGGTCGAGCGAAATTGACAGAGATATTTAGGTCATTTGCAGAGGGGGTCACTCGATCGAGCACCTGGGTTGCTCGACCGAGCGGCCTCCTGCCTGTAAGCTTCTTTGCCTTCACCTTTTTTCCCCTTCTTTCGTGACATCAGCTCGGCCGAGCGGGATAGCCGCTCGGCCGAGCAACCCAGAAACTCAACAGATCATCTCTAGTCTCCTCTTTCCTTTATTTCTTTCTCTCCTTTCTTTCTTCCTTTCTCCACTTGATTCTTCTTCAGCAGCTTCAATACGACACCATTGATACTCTGGCATCGTTACTCGTGTCCATCGTCCAATATAACTCCAAATAGCGCCAAAGTTCCTGAAAATCCATAAAACATAAAAGAATCAAATCTAACATAAAATACGCGATAAAGTATAGAAAAGTGAACTTTGGGCGATCAAAATGGGATTAAACCATGTAGTAGAAAGATGGAAAATATAGACACATCAGTAGATGAGTGGTACATTAAATTACCCGATGATATCATCGGACCATTTTGACGAACTGTCCCAACTTTTTTGCAGGCAGTTTATTGTAGGGCAACGTCAAATGCTCAAATCATCTCATCTCTTTACTCTGGAGCAAGGGGAGAGATAATCGATTCGAAAATACGCCAGGCGTTTCAATGAAGAAACGATGCAGGTCGAAGGTGCCACTGAGGATGTCATCATTACTTTCCTTACCCAAGGGGTTCGCAGTAAAGACCTACTGAAGAATCTGCTCCAATATCCACCACCTAACCTCGAGGAGTTGTACAAGACGACGGATCGATTCATTACTTCAGAGGAAGCCCTTGTGAAAAAGAAGGGCACCTCCAAAAGCCCAGAAGAAACAAAGCAAGAAGCCCGACCACGAGGAAGGCCCCCGTCAAGAACCTCGAGATCGACGGCGGGGAGAAATAGCCCCCGGAGCAAGGAGCACCCAGCTAACGGCACGCATGCCAGGTCGAACATCCCAATGACAGAAGTCCTGACATATGCCCAACGAGAGGGGTTCATCAGTGATCCTGCTCATAAATAAAAGAACATGTACAAAAAAGGGATGACCACAAATTTTGCAGGTACCACAACGACCACGGACATGACACTAATGATTACTGGACTCTGAAAAAAGAGATCGACGTCGTGGTTAAACATGGATGTCCAAAAAGGACTGATTATGACCCTCAAACAAGGGAGGCAATGGGCCCATAACAGGATCACCAGTCACCAAAGTCGTTGATTGAGAAAGGATCAAGATGACATCAAGCGGGAACATCTCAGAAAGAAATAAAGACGTGTGTACGCTTTCAATTTTGTCAAATGTTTAAGCTTTTTGATTCGCAATAAATTTTTTTTCTCTCAAAAGAGACGTTCACGTCACATGACATATATGTTTGTTGTGTTGATCACTCCTTATTTTACACTTTTTTTCTGCATGTTTTCATGTCATTTCGATCGCCCATATTGCATTTTCCACGATTATTCGACAATATCGTGTTGCTTTTCACTATTTCTTGTTTTTGTCGTATTTCAAGAGATATGGAGCGATCTGGAGTGAAAATGAGATCAAGGGACTTTCATGCATACCGAAGCATCGCCAACAGCTTATTTGAGAAGTTAGCAGCGCTTGAGGATGAGCGGAAGAGGAAGAAATTCGATAGAATCGACGAGGCGGCGAGGAGGAGAAGAAAAGAACCCTGAAGCAGCTCACTCGGCCGTACAGACAGTTCACTCAGCCGAGTGAAGGACTGCACTCGCCTGAGTGAAACGGATACTGATCGGAGTCCCGGGAGTACGAACACGCAACCGGGGCACGCGACTCGCTAGTCTTACCACAAGCACACGGTGTAGCAGCGCGCGGGTATCGAACACGAGGAGGTCAAATGACAGTGTCTTCTTCAACTCACCTGGCTATAAGAACAGTCGAGAAATGTTCGCAATAAAGCGGTCACAGTCGTTCAATTGTATAAAAGGAATATCAAATTAATAAAGACGCCTAGGGGGTAGGGAATCCCTGCTACAAATCGTATTTCGTCATTGTGATTCGTAGGTTTCATAATTGCTAGACTTGCAATTCAGGTGAACTAGTTGCAACTAAATGTAGAACCAAGCTCACGCTCTCGTGCTATTGCCGGTCTATAGCAAACCTAGGGTAGGGTCCAATCTCTTGCAAACCCTAACCTAGGCAAGCTAGCGTGAAGAACAACATCATCGTTCAATAGCATCTCGAGCCCACTCTCGTGCAAACTCGAGCTACGACCTAGGTTGGGATAGTTTCTACCCGTCCAATCTCTTGCAAATGGGTGTTGGTATAGAATTGCAATCGAAAACCCTAGTTTCGGTCCAATCTCTTACAAACCGATTCCGGAGAAATCCAATTGTGACCCAATTCGAATGTCTAGGGCTTCCTATCGAGTTGGGATCCAATCTCTTGCAAATCCCAATCGGTATGAATCCCTAGCTATTCGTATTAGATCAATCCCAAACTAACCCTAATCAATTCTAGCAATAATTTCACCAATTCATCACAAATTAGAAATAGGGTTCGTAGGGTTCATCCCTACGCTCTAAGACGATAAACTACTCACAATTCATAATGAAATTCAACAGAAATTCACAAATAAAATCAATAGAATTCATTGCAATATTCAATATATCAATAAAAATGGAGTTTTTGATAGAGAGAGAGAGAGAGACAAACCAATGAAGAATCAATAGCATCCAACAAAATAACACTTTTCTCTCTCCCCTAAAAGCTCAATCTAATC